>JAAEAF010004696.1:0-48667 GCA_011037195.1 Triatoma infestans | reverse complement strand
TTTCGTTCTTCCACTACACTACCAACAGTCATCATAACTCTTCGCTCGGTCACCTCTGCTCTATACGATCTATTCATTTTAGTAAAAACATTCAAATATAAATGAGGAGTTTAGTGCCAATTACTGTGTTCTCAATACTCCATCTATATTATTTCAGCATTCATCAACTACTTCTTTTACCATTACCATCTATCAAAATGTTTGTAAGTAAGGCATGTTTTTAAAGTGATCGATCTCACTATTAATTACGTAATGTATCTTCTATCTGCTTGAGTAGCAGTAAGAATTAGATAGAAGTTAGTTTTATGGGCTATAAAACAATTAGCATTGCGATCTTAATATCACGATCTTCTCAAGAATTAGAGAAGAAAGGTTACTGTCGAAAGATTTTTTATAACAAACTGTTCAAGGGAGACCAATTGGAAGAAGAAAATTATGTTAATTAAAATTGCAAAAATTAAAACAGTAAGAAAAATTCGTTGAATGTTTTCTCATTAGATTTTCTTTTTTTTCTCTCAGTGCTGTAAGAGAAAGTATTTTATAAATTAAATTTTCACCGGAATTTAATGATGTTCCTTAGCAAAAAAAGTGTTTTTTTTTTTGTTTTTTTCACAAATTGTCAAAATATGTTGTGGTATGTGTATGTGAATGTTGTCAGCAAAACTCAAATACGAAAAATTAAAGAAAGTTAAAAACTTGATATTTCGTGCAGCTATTAATAATGAATCCGATAGTAAGGTTTTGGTCAAATTCGATTAGCTACTACTTCAATGGATAGATTTTTCTTTATTTTATTTTTTTGCATTTCTGTTCTTCAGATTCGCTATACACATATTAAGGTCCACAAGCTTTATTTGGAACATTTTACCCCGAAAATTCATTTTACTGAGATTCTGGGGCGCTATGACGTCAGGCTTTCCTATAATCTGCTATTTGTTTAAAATGTAAGTTTCCTAACATTTCTCAATTACATCGAAATCTTAGTGTGAAAATGTAAAAAGAAATATTTAAGTTTGAGATTTTGCGTTTTTTCGTTATTGAAATATTTAACCACTTGTTTTTTCCTAAATGAATTATGAGAAAGTAAAGTAAATAATCACACTCTAATTGGTTCACATTGGTTGAGTGTATGATTTACCATTGTTACTTACTCGACTACTTTCTTACTCATCTGCACACTAATTAGATCAATGATGGAGTGCGAAAAAAATGTTTGTCTGTATGCGTGAGTATTAACAGAAAAGTGAATAAAAGGCAAATAAAGTTAATTAAATGCGTTAATTTAAACATACTGGAGTATTTTAATATTTGTAACTTTTCACGATAACACGATCGTTTTTTGCTGAAATTAATATATCATTTACATAGATTTCGTGCAGTCATTTCTTTCCCTATACGATATAAACAGGGGTCTCGCTAGTAGGTGAGGCTCCAATTTTCTTCATAACTTCGTCAAATTTTTCGTACCATCTTCTCTCGGTTTGACGTAAATCACAGAGAGATTTTTTTCAGAAGACACATTCTTCCGCTTTCTCTTCAAGGGCAGATTCTTCCTTCTTCCAACATCTTCTTGCCTCTTCTCCGAAGTAAATTCATACCAGCAGTTGCTTGGGTAGTATACTGCTTGAGCTCATTCACATAATACAAATCTCCAATTCTATTCGCAGTTATCCTGATGGTTCTTTCAGTATCCATTACCAGTGCTTTGTCTTTTTTGAATAAAACTTCCAACTTTTCAGTCTGTATAAGTAATTAAATGGAGGTAGTTTGATAGATGTTTTTTAATTGACGGTGATTAGAAAGTTTAATAGATTCTTAAATAATTTCCCTTTCGCCCCGTTATACATTAGTCTGGACCACATGTTATAACGTTTCCACCACTCCGCCAATGTACATGTACTGAGGATGAGGAAACTGCTATTTTATTTAAATGTCTCCTAAATCATGGTTCGATCTTAATCTATTTATGGTTTTTCATGTAAACTTGATAGTAGGACGTTCAGCAAACCATGACTTCCTGCCAATTCTAATATTTTATAAGACAAACCTTTCCTGAACTATTATAATTATTGTTCACTCTGCCAACATCTTTCTCTTCATAAGAGTAGCGTCATCACATCTACTAATCTTAGAATCATCACCTAGCCATTTACTGCCGCATCTTTAGCAAATCTGTCCATTATTTCACTTCCATTTATTCTGTATGACTTAACCCAAAGATATTTCACCAGAAAACCTAAGTCATATTCAATTTTGTAGAAGGTGGTGTTAAATTTTACTTATCGAAGTATCGCTTAAATTCTCTAAGGCACTTTTACTGTCGGTTATGATCAAAACTTTCTTCCCACCTAAACCCGTTATATACTTTAAGGTTTTCAAATTAACCATCACTTTAGCAGAGTAGATGGACATACATAAATTTAATTTAAATTTTGTAAAAAGCGTAGTTTTGATTAGAGTGGAAAAAGGCACAAACAGCACTATACCACCTGACTTGGTGCCATCCGCATATATTTATGATTGAACCTAATTATACATACGATTGACCTGAAATTAATTATGGATATGATTGAACATAATTAATTTACTTATGTCTCTCACAAGGAGCCCTCAATAATTATCATCAATTTTAAGTTTATTCCATTTCAATTATTGATTAACTATTTCTTGGATGGTAGAAACTTTGTGTAACAAACTACCTCAGGGAAGTTACTTTACTTTCGCTAGGGAGTTTACTAACTGATTGCAAACTTTATTAATGAGAATTAGCTCTTCTTAGGCCACTTAGTGACCTCACCAAATTTAACATCAAACATTTCATAACATAATTAAAAAAAAAATTATGTGAAACAAAAAAAGAAAAGATACTTTATGGATAACTTTAATTTCAATAATTTTGTTTTTGATTTTCATTTTTTATTTCACTTATCTTTTCAATTGTATATTATGACACTTATGACTAGGAGGTTTGTGGTCTTTCAATGTCAATTTTCTAAATTTTTTCATCAACAGCACATAATTTGAGAATGGACTATTTGTGCAACCGAAAGTTCAAACAATATTCCGTTTAGGTACTACCACTGCATCCTTTACGAACGTTTTGGTCAATATTAGTTAAAGATATTTACTGAGTTTTTTTCTCAGTGTTTCGCGATTTTGTAAATAAAGGTACAAAGACCTTATCACTTGCATTTAAAACAGTTTTCCAGGAAAATTGAATTCCAGATTTTTCTGTGGGGCTACTATTTAAAGAATATAGAAATTCTAATATTGTTAGTTTAAAGGAAGCAGGCCGAGGGTAGTTGAATGGTGAAATGATAACATACGACCTGGCACCCTACAATGTATGCTGTTGTTTACAGAGAGTATGGAAGTTGAGAAGAGAAGAGTGATCGAGCGATGAATGATGATAATTTAGTGCGTGATGAATGATGTTGGTCGTGATGTGGGTAGCTTGAAGAGCGCTGCGGCTAATTATAGAACTCTTGCTTGTTCTAATGGTGGATTAGCTAGTGTTGGCTAGCGTGGTGTCTCCTTCAAGGTTTATCTCGAGACTTGCTAAATCCTTAAAGCTGATGTTTACTTTAAATTTATGAGGTGACCTATTCTTAAGCATCAGATAATCAACTTTATATAGTTTCTCCTACAGTTTCTAGTGGGAGATTCGTTGAAGGAGTCGAAGCTCATCTACCAATACATAGCAGATGGAGTGACAGAATAGACAAGCGTTTGAAGTTCAGTTGATGTGCGCTTGAAAGCTCGATGCGGCTGCAAATGCAATATTGAGTTTAGTTTTGTGTGGCGAATTTGGTGGTGATTGATTCCATTATATTATGAGTCATAACTTTTTACCAAAATAGTTTAGTGAGAATATGTTAAATTCTACTGATCAAAATGTAATTACTAAAAATAAATTTTATGTAACAGCAGCTAGGATTCTGAAGCTAGAATTAAATTCAAAATTATGCAGAGGCTGGGTAAATAGTGGTACCTTCCACACTATCTCCAGATCTGTCATGTACTTCGGGACATCACCAGATGGCCGAACAATCTCCTCTCAGTGGTGGTTATGTTCTCCCACATGTTATCCTACTTCTTTCAACAATGTTCTACTTAAATGTATTTCTTATTGCAATTCATCTTATATTACTCTAAAAGGGATTCATACAGATAAAAGAGGGCACATTGTGTTCCAATCCACAATTTTAAAAAAGACAAATTTTCTTTGAACTAGAAATTTTTGCTGAATGTTGCTCTCTTTAATTGCTCTTAATATTATGTAGATACGGAATCGGGCATTATAAAGGCGATAATATGTTTAAAAGTAACTATGCAGCTCTTATATAAATCGTATACCAAATAAATAAATAATTGGAAAAAAAGAAGCCTTTTGATAAATACTCATGTCCGGTTACGAAGTTTGCGGAAATCTTTTTGTTTCGTCTTGGTGGTTAGTTAGAACTATTGCCTGTTTAGATTAGCTATAAATCGAAGATATTAAATGAGATTATGATTAGGAAGGTTGTTTGTTTGTTAATTTTTTGGTGCGCGGTTAGTGTTTCTGATTGGTTTAATTTATTTTATATATATATATATATATTTTTTTATTTATTTATTTTTTTTTGTTAAATTTCTCCTTTATTAAATTTATTTACAACCTGTACATATATACATCATGTAAATGTGAATTTCGTGTCACAGACTGTGATGCACTGAATCCCCTAGGACTCAACGCCACAATCAGAGAGGCATGTTGAGAGGAGCCAACCAATGCTGGAACTCTCACAGAATGAAAAGGAAGCTAGGTGTTTAGGAGGTCGCGTGGCCAACGTCGTTTCAAGCGACGTGGAGGATTGTCGGGATGGGTGGAAGATGATAGGGTTTGTGCGGTGGGATTGGGATGAATCTGAAGATTAGTGTGGAAATTAAGGAAGCGTGTACGGATTAGCTTGTTAACGAAAGGGATATTGAGGTCTTTGTGGAGAGTTGAATTAGAGACATAATAGGGAGCGTTTACAATATGACGAAGGACTTTAGATTGAAAGGATTGGATTCTCTGGATGTTGGATTGTTTCGCGGAGCCCCACAGTTCAGCTCCGTAGGTCCAGACAGGTCTCAGCAATGTTTTGTATAAAGTCAGTTTATTTTATATTAAAATTATTTTTAAAGAAAGAAGTGTCTTTAAAAAAATCATTGAATTTTTGTCTAAATACTTAGTTAATATAACCTTGCTGTAAATTATATTGTTTTGACCGTTCATGTACTTGACTCTTTCATATTCTTTCGACTAAGCCGGCTTTAGTTGCCGTAGTTCAAGAAATTTTGGTCGACCTATAATATGGGTTGAGATTAAGGTGTTACTTCGCCAAAGTTAACAAAGGCCTGGCGACTGAATTTGAAGTCTTCAGAGTTTATTTGGTGTGAAATGTAATTGAAGTGTTGTATTGTAGTAGTGGTAGTAGATTGTGGCGTTAGCGGTTTTGGAAAGGGCTTGTGTGTATGTTTGAGATAGGTATAGAAGTATTAAGAAATAATCAAGAGATCACACTGTTTTTAAAATAGATATATTCCCTAAGTGAATTCAAGTACTTTCCAATATCACAGTAATATGCTTATTAATATACTGAAACTAGCTATGTTTTAACTTATAACTGGCACTGATGTTTACTGGTAGAATGTCTGTTTCAGACTGTCTTGTTTGAAAGCAGAATGCAGACTGTCCTGAAAGAATGCCTTCTCTTGTTGGTACAAGTCTTCTCCTTTGAGAAGGTCAAAAGACAAAGGCGACAGAGTTCTATGAACTCTTAAAGACAAAGCTAACCGAGTTCTATGAACTCTAAAAGACCGTGGTGATCTTCTACCTGAATAGTCCTTTTTGCCAGCGAATGTCTAGTTCTTCTTAATATTTATATATTTGAAATAAAATATATTTCTATATTTCTGGCATCCATCACATTATCTCCCCTCCTCGAGAAATTTTTCGGCACGAAAAATTTGGGAGGTAATCCAGAGTTGTAGAGGCTTGAAGGTTATCTTCTGGTATGGCGAGAGGTGTGTGTGTAACCTCTGCAAGGTAGTCGTGTGTAGTAGACTACAGTCATCTTGTTCTGGAGCAAACGCTGCTTGAATGTGTGAGCGTTCTCTAGGGTTTGAACGTCTTCTTCTCGAGCGAGCGCTGCTTGAGTGGGTGAGCGTTGCTCTGGTGGTTCACCAGGCTGACATGCGAACACTGCTTGGCGAGTGAGAGTGTTGCTGAGGAAGAAGTAACTGGCAAGGGTAGACAAGGTAATCAATGTAGGCTTCTGAGAGATGGTGCTGTAGGGATGCATGTCTTTCTTGAATTCTTGAAGTGACTCTATATGAACGAAAACACTCTTAAGTAATTCAAAAATAACACATAGATACATAATAATTTAAAAAAAAAAAAATTTGTTTGGTGTAATAAGCGAGCATGTTAGCAGGATGCGCAAGGATGTGCGATCGCAAAGGGTATGAGAAGATGAAGATCTTTTCCTTTGGTAGAACCTTGTGTATCTGGAAATGATCCATAAATGATATTCATACAGAATTTTAAATTATACATAAATACAGGATTGATAATTCTTACAACTAACATGCAATTATAACTAACATGCAATATTAATGAAATTATATTCACATGCATGCAATTACATTCATTCACATGCAATGGTGTAGATGATGAAGATGTTTGGATCTGCAAAAGAGTGGTTATATAAAAAAATAAATTCTTTCAGCTAACATAAAAACATTATTGGATATGCACTCAATAATTTCAACAAATATAGGCATAATGCTTTACACCGTTAAATCTAAAATTATAAATTATTAATTAAAAATATTGGCATGACCGAGAAAAATATAATAAATTAATCTGTGAAATTGTTTATAATCCTATAATTTGTATGGAACTCGAAGGTTGCTGCAATAAAAATACAGTGTTAGTTAAACATATCAGTATTATACATTACAACACATATCAGAACATACATAACAGTATTTTCCATTAAATTAAACATATCAGTAAACTTTAAACATTTTTGCTCTTAAGACTAACAAAATTCTTATATAGAACATTTATACATGTGGTGTAGTATGTAGAGTTTGCGCAGTGTGATTGAGTGAGAATAATTTCAAGAGATTCAATGTATTGTTGTGCTATGTATTGTGTGCGCGAGATGGCACTGAAATTTTGTGAATAGTTGTAGGGTTTTTAGTGAACTTAGCGAATAGTACTAAATTGGTGCGCTTGAGTGCTATTTAAAAATTGAATGTTGAATTTATTAAGTGTTAGATACGTGTGCGCAAATTAATGATTGCCCTGTTTAATGCAAGGACATCTCGACTAAGTATTAATTGGAAATTGCCTTTTAATTGCGAAACTATGAATTCGCCAGAAAAATTGGAATTTTCGACATTGTCCGCATGCAAATGAAGGGACGTGATGCAATAATTAGATATCATCTGGTTAGTCAGAACTGGTGAAAGCAGGTATGATAGCCGTGGTCATAATATCAGGTGTTCGAGAAATCGACTGAGGGCTAACTCGTTTTGGGCTGTATTTGGAAGCAATTACGAGCCGTATGTCCAAATTTTGAACAAAATTGGCAAGTGGGCCTACTTTGGAGGTCATTACTAGTTTCGTTAAAATTATTATTATTTTGATTATATTGGGATCTATCTGGACAAGAGTTAAATCATGAATTATTAACTGGAGCATAGTTATTATTATTACTATAATACTGATTATGTTATTATAGCGATTATTTTACTCGGTGATTAAAATTTCTAGGGATATTAAAATTCTTAGGCATTTTGCCAAAGTTAGTGCGAGGTTTTTGTCGGAATTTATTTGTGCAGTCCACGTCGAAATGTGGACCGGAACAGTGGCGGCAGGGCCTATTCTTTACTACATTAAAAACTCTTCGAGTGGTAGTAGGTTTTAATGGTGGTTTCTGATTTTTATTTCGATGAGGTATTCTGCATGGAAGTGCATTTGTCCGCAGAAACGACATGGAGATGGAGGTGTGCGAGGATTATAAGTTTTCGAGGTGACTGCGAAAACTGTAGGGTTTGTTTCCGAAGTCTGTACTTCTTTTAGGACACTGGCATAAGAAAGAGCTTCATCTAGTTTTTGAGCTAGCTTTGTTCTTACCTCATTTCGAAGCGGTAGAGGAAGTGACCTCAGGAACGCATCAGTGGCCAGTTTGTCTAAAATTGTTTGTAAGGTCTCGCGAGTGGGTTAGCTTGAGCTTTTAAACTAATAGCCGATTGAATATGTCTAATTCTATCCGCGAATGTTTCAGGAGGCTTTGTGGGAAGAGACTGAATATTAGTCATTTGCTGTAAGAGGACTAGAGGGGTTTTCTCCTTACGTAATCGGGCTAGAAGACGCTCTGAAATTAGAGGATACGTTATAATTGTACTCTGGCGTTGTAATTCGGCTTTCTGCGTATCATAAAATATTTTTGCAGAACCTGAGAGCCTAAGTGCTAGTATTTCTAATTTTGCCGCGTCATCCCAGCCAGAAAGGCTAGCGCAATGTCTAATTTGGTCTAGGAAATATGAAACACTTGCTGAATTTTCGCAATCGAATGTGGGCAAACTGTTTATTAATTGTAAATTTCTCAAGGGGTTAGCAGGTTGATTGCTGGGGGTGGCAGGAGGATTGGCTAATTGTTGCTGAGCAAGTAAATATTCTACAGCAGCGTCGATGCCCATATCTTGCCCATTAATCTTGTACATTTTGGAAACAAGAGAATTACTACCTTGGGAAAGATTATATTTTTCAAGGCGTATGCGTAACTGATTTAAGTTGCCTTTTTGAGAGAGTTTATGGTCCCTTAATATTTTTACAATTTGCGATTTATTAAGAGCATTCATAAATTCAAAATTCACAAGGAATTAGAGTAGAGTGGTACAAATACAAAAATTTAAAAATGAAATTCAATAGAAAATTTAATTATGGGAAATATTTAAGATATTGCCGCTGAGAAAATAATTGAAAAAACAATAAAATTATCTGATGGATAATTTTTTTATTAGTAAATTGAAAATTGTTCGTACTTGTTAATTTGTGATTCTGGAGATAATATCCCAAACAGCTGGCACCAATGAAATGTAATTGGTGTGTTGTGTTGTAGTAGTGGTAGTAGTTTATGGCGTGAGCGGTTTTGTAAAGGGCTGTGTGTATGTTTGAGTTAGATATAGAAGTATTTAGAAATAATCAAGAGATCACACAGTTTTTAAAATAGATATATTCTCTAAGTGAATTTAAGTACTTTCAATATTACAGGAAGATGCTTATTAATATACTGAAACTAGCCATGTTTTAACATATAACTGGCATGTTTACTATAGATTGTGTGTTTCAGACTGTCTTGTTTGAAAGCAGAATGCAGAAAGAATGCCTGAAAGAATGCCTTCTCTTGTTAGTACAAATCTTTTCTTTGAGAAGGGCAAAAGACAAGGCGACAGAGTTCTATGAACTCTTAAAGACAAAGCTAACCGAGTTCTGTGAACTCTTAAAGACAAAGCTAACCGAGTTCTGTGAACTCTAAAAGACAATGGTGGTCTTCTACCTGAATAGTCCCTTTTGCCAGCGAATGTCTAATTTTTATATATTTGAAATAAAATATATTTCTAATTTCTGGCATCCATCACAAGTGGCTGATGATTACTCTTAAGTTTATCAATCTGGTGACCGATTTGTAATCCCCCAGATAGTTAGTTGGCTTTTATTGAGTTTCTCCTATAGTTTCTAGATGGGATAGTTGAAGCTCATTCATCAATACATGCCAATAGTGGCGTTATCGGGGAGATAATGTCTTGTTGACGTGCATTTAGAGGCACAGTAGTGGATCTTGATTCGTCTGCTAATGCAACTATTAAGCCTAACTTTTGGTGGCAAATTTGATGGTGATTAATTCCATTGCAGTCTCCTGCTGATACCTTACCGCAATAGCGTTTTTCTCTTTCTTTTTCATTGTAAGAAGTATTGCGATTGTGCTAAATTTTCAAAATTGTTTTTCACCATAAACGCGTATGTTTCACACTAGAGGTTTGTTTGTGGTTCAAACCAGAGAATTATATTGTAATCACAAAGACACGTGTGCATGGAGGGCAAGGGCATCGATAGAAACATTTTTTCGTTTGCCCCTTATCTAGTAAGATCGTAGTAACTTTCTCTTAATGTAGTAAGAAAAAAAATAAATGAAAAAGTAGAAGTCAGGACTTTCACTTGATTAATCTAAGAAATATTCACGCTCTGCACTCCATAGCATTAGCTGTTAGTGCTTGGCCTTTCTTTTTTATGGACATTTCGAATTGTAATGAAAAGATAGAAAACTTTTCCAATAAAGGTTAAAGACAAACTTAAACAAGTAAGTTTTTATGGTAAAATCATTTTATTAGAAAATCAGTTTCCACTCAATTTTCTTTCAATTTTTTTTTCTTATTACTTCTTGATTTTTATTTTTAATCTGTATTTATCTTTCACGTTTTGTAAATATCTGGTATCGCTAAAAACTTTCTTATATTGTTTTCCCTTTATTAATATTTAAGATACTTCAGTTTAATTACGCTCATTTATAATTAAAAAATATTGGACTTGTTCTATTTTTATCTTTTTGCCGCCAAAACGATTTCCAAATCGTATTTTGTTGGAGGCTTGAGTATACTTGATTATTTCGCGTTTAATTAAAAAATTCTACCAATAGGAAGTCACCTACTTCACTTTTTGTTTATTGAATCTAGTTTTTTATCAACAGTTTATTATTAGATTACTTTATAATAAGGTATTCACTGAAGTTTTATATAAAGTGACTCCAGAATTTGACGTCTTTTACAGAACCATGTGATGGTAGAGGAAAGAAGGTTAAAGATTGTGATATAAATGACTATATGCACTTAAAAACAATATTATATTGTAACAATATTAGAAAGGAAAAAAGTTTATATGGAAAGCAGAGTGGCCCACCGAAGAGAAATGATATTGTTATCGTTCTGTGCAATTTATTTCATTGCGGTGGTATTAGCAGCTCTGGATTTATGAAACTAAAAGTCTACAAAAAAATAATCTGGTCTGACATTTTTATTTACAATTAATGCAATTATTACTTTCATAATTAACAAAAAATTGTCTTTACATTAGTAATTTGTAATGAAGTTTTGTTGACATTAAGAAGAAACCGTATAGATTACTTATCGGCAGGATGTACTCGAACATGACAAAATTTTAGATCAGCAAACAACGCTTCCATCAAGCCTCAATCATTGTGGTTATGCAATTTAGAGGTAAAAATGACGTCAATGTTTTTCTCAGAAAACCTTCTGAAATCAATTTTTCTGGTGTAATTGGTCTTTCAAATTTACAGAAAATCATTGGAGCTACTTTCCGAATCTCGGAAAACTCAAAAACTATTTGGACAATTTGTTTCTCAAACAAGAAATTCTATAAATGCATTTAAAGTATCTTAACATTATGTAGTAGGCATTATATGCCACTATCTGCTTTATGAAGTGGGACTTTAAAGGGAAGCTTAACGTTGGAGCTTCCCCAGTAGCTTCCGTAAATGAAATTTCCTGGGAAAATATTTCGAATAAAAGTAATAGGCTTATATATATGTGTGTAGTGTGCTTATGTTGTCCATATGCAAACTTAAAAGGACCAATTCCGCAAAGTTGCAATTTCGGTTTGAAGGAATTCCACCGACACTTTTGTTCAGATTGGAATTTTCGATTGAGAGATTTTTGTTTATAACTCAGAAGTAAGAGAAAGTAATATTCAATAAAGTCTCTTTTCCTGTTGACAGATTTTGGCAGAAATTTTCTTGCCAAGGCTCTTTGTTGGACATCCTAGTGGAATATTCAGTTTGTACTTAGTGATTGAATATGTAACGAAAGCCGAGCTCACGTAGCTTTATTGTAAACAATAGGCTGATTGTTCAAAATGAAACATTGTGTGCTTCAGAACCTAACAGGGACGCCATTCAACAAGGCTTCTCTTTGTTCTTCCGTCAATTTTTCTTTTGATGTAGGAACTTGTTTATATGTAAATGTTTAGCTTCAACTTACAACTTACCTTTCGTTTTCCCTTATTTTTACCTTTTTTCTTAAGTTTGTTTTACACACAATATGAATCGCTGTGTGTCCACTTTAGATATCCAAACTATATGACAAGCATCAAATTTTGGCATGTATCACGTGAAGACAGTTTTTAATAGAGTATGAATGTTTTTAACTTTCAAAGAAATTCAAATGTATAAAAATAAAATAACTTTAGCTAAAATAACACAATTAATAACCTTTTAATTTTCTAAGCAATAGCATTTGAATTTATTTGCACACATCCTCCATATGATGATTTCTAGTTTCTAATGAAATAATTTGAAATTCTATTTCTTGCAAATCTGGTCCCTAACTAATAGTAAATATTTTGTTTATGCAAATCTAATTCGTAAATGAAGTTTTTGTAATTTCCTGTTATAATAGGATTTTGTTTCAAACATTCATGCAAATATTTTGCTTATATTTTCAATAATTAGCTATCTATAAGATAGTCACTATGCCAGCAAAGCCACTCGCGTTCTCATGATGTACCGGAAGAATATAACACAGAACGTAAATCTTAAGGTTGCTCTTCTAGTACACAGAGATAAATGTAGATTTATACTAAGCTTGTGAGATCTATGTTCACCTATGGTGCGAATATGGACGGGAAAGGTCAAGTTGATCACCGCGAAAAAATCGCTCCATCGTTTACCAGATTTATCAGTGACGGTAGCCATGAGGACTTGCCCCTCAGCTAGGCTGGAAATTATTTTCAATCTCAAGCCTCTTCATCTTCTCTACCTTGTATTAGAGGAAAAGCATTGTGTGGTACACAGTTAGGTCAAAAATTCCTGACAAGACGGGGTGACTTAGGGCATAGTAAAAGACGGACAGACACCTGAAATGTAAAATCGCAGTAAGCTCAAACTTGGTATTCCGTTAAGATGCCAACACCGCATCTATCGGATTTCGGTCAGCATCCATCAACCGAAAATGCGACTTTCCTTTTTTTTTCTCTAAACTGAAAACGATTTTCTTTAAACTTCTTAAACTGCCTATCAGTTTTATTTGTAACATTTGTCCGGGAAAACCGATATTTTGGGAAGTTTCTGAGGGCACAGTAACGTTAAACTTACCACTAAAATATCTCTGGAGTACAATTTATGGTTCTATTACTTATACAATATTATAAGCATTGCTATAATTTCAAATTTGAAAAAATCGTTTTATCAGATGCGTCCTTCAGAATTTTTTTTGTTTTTTTTTTTTGTTCGAAAAGGCTAGATATAACGATTTTTTTTAAAAAACTGAATGTTAACTACACGGATAAAAACATCATGCCCGGAAAAATTGATTTTAATTGGTTTAAAGACTTGTGAGTTAGGTTAAAAATGAAGTGATGATACAATTTGTCACTTTGCTGTGACAGATGGCGGCGCTGTCACACAAGTCAAATCCAGGTATAGACTCCTATAATTATTATCACCCAACTAACCGTTTGTAAAGACAATTTTCAAACAAAATTTGTCCATTTAACTATATTATATTCTGGTAAGAGAAAGTCCTGTGTGTGTGTGTGTGTGTGTGTGTGTGTGTGTGTGTGTGTGTGTGTGTGTGTGTGTGTGTAGAGAGAGAGAGAGAAAATGGCGGTCTGCTCATTACTTTATTATTTGAAGTATAATGTTTTCTGAGATGAGATGTTTGTACGGCAATGCCCAGGGGAGTTTCTAAAGAAAAAAAAAATTCTTTCTTGCTCTACGTTTCGGGTACCATTGGTGCCCTTCTTCAGGAGCTATTTAGGATAGGAGAGGAGTGAACCCTATATGTTTTTTGTTTACAACTTTCGATATAAACCCTTAAATAAATAATCCCTTTGAAATAACTTTTTCTACTGTTCACCAAAATCTCATTGACAAACGAAATGAAAATGTTTAGTTTACAACGGGTAGAAACCGTGCAATGTGAAAACAACATTGTCACGGCAAAAAGCCGTACGGTTTTTGCCGTACGGTGAAAACCGTATAGTGTGAAATGAGCCTAAAAGATCGTATGAAATTTCTTTTATCTTCCAACATCTTTCATTTTATACATTTATTTAATCCGATTTGTTTGGATATACATAAACAATGTCGCACCCCATAGCAATTTTTGTAATGTTTCTTACTATTGTTTATATGTAGTACAACCATAAATACTAAATTGTCACATTAGAAGAAAGCTGGACATTGCAAGCTCCTTCCACAATCTCGACAACAAATCAATTTTCCTGGGAACAAAATGTTCAAATAAACGCGGAGTTTATTGAAAATCATTGGCACCATTTTCGAGAAAAACCGAACAAAAAAAATCTTTTTAGAAAAGAAACTTGAGGGAAACCTTAATGTCAGTTGCATGATGGTCCTAAATATATTTTCAATTTTAAGCTACCTACAATGCTTTTGTTTTGAGATATTTTATTCGGTCAGATATATGCCTCAAAAAAGACCTGAAAACATGTATTTTTGATGGCAACTCCATTCGAAAAATCTGATATGGTCAGCAATAAGAAAACATAATAAAATGAATTGAGTAAAGAATGGTAAGAAATAGGAAGAACTCAAATAATAATAATAATATCAGGGAAGGGATTAGCTCATTCTTCGCGGAGTTCCAGGTTCGAGTCCAATGCTGCGGAGCTCTCAGCTCACTGTTCATTGGTGGTCAGTGTTGTCTGCAGCGAGAGAACACTGTCCGGAGGCCGGCAGAGCACTCAGAAGGTTGAAGGCCAACGACCGTAGATATTGACGCTCCTTAAATTAAAAAATAATTATTATTATAATCCCGTGATTGTTGGCTTTATGAACGCAATTGAGGATCAGGTAATAAGGTCGACCTGGTATTTTCTGAAGCACATCATAAAAAAAATCTAGCGTTTGAACGATATATGCAGGAGGTGTTACTCAAACCCAGAAACAATTAACCATAATATTGGGATGTGGAAGGCCTCGGGCTCTACCGATTTCACAGTCCATCACAACTAAGTAGCGAAGATAGTGCATCAGCAATTGGGAGCAATACGCGGCTTGGTGAGGGGCACGTTCGAGCCCTATTATAAATAAGGTCCCTGCAGAGTGCAGAATGCAACAAATTCCGTCTGTACTTTAACCGTTCCATTATACCTGACCAAACGAAACAATAGACCTGATATAGTCCTGGCAGATAAGCACGCCAGTGGGTGGTTTTTCTAGTATAATTGGGGTTCCGAATACGCAGAATTTATCTACCGCATTTGTAGAGAAAGAGAGAAAGTATGCGGAACTAAGAGAGAAAAAGATGTGACACGCTGAGAGTGTCTGACTTTCTCTAGTCCTGTCCTCCACCGGCGTAATTCCAAATAGCCACCAATGCAGCATTATAATGTCAAATCCGCCCCAGTCTATACATCTTAATGCACAGAGCAGGCGTCCTCAATACTGTAGAATCGTGAGGCAATTTTTAATATACCTTAATCGTGTGGGTAAGAGCTTGGCGAAAGCCTGCTTAAATCTCAAACTACCATTTACAAAACGAGAGAATCAATAATAATATAATACATCAATCAGACGGAATGATAGAATTGAATTATATTTGCTTAACGGACTGTAAACTTTCTAAAAAGTATATGTATATAACTGCCCGTTCATGGCTGGTTTGTTCATTAGCAAATAAGCCGTCAAGAATTAGTTATTGCTTTTAACTATTTCTTTTGACTTATTTATTTATTTTAACTAATTTCATTATTTAGTAAATTTTGTATACTTAACCTTAGTTATTTATTATTTAAGCTTAATCCAATTGTAGAAGATGTTGGCCGTTAGAAATGATCTGATGTATCTCTTAGTTGGCTGATCGGCCGGGGGTATCATAAGAAAAACACTAAAAAATTTTTTAAGTGTTTTTTATTAATGGCCCGACGTTTCGACAAACATTGTTTGTCTTCTTCAGGGGCTATCTTGTAAATACAGAATTTGTGTGCTCTATTACATGTTCAATTATGACTGTGATAATTCAATTATGACAGTAATAATTGAACATGTAATAGAGCACACAAATTCTGTATTTACAAGGTCTATAATAGTTCCATAATTTTTCTATATTTACCTGTGTAATTTGTTTTTAGTTTTCCATTACCATTTTTGTTTTTGTTTTTGTTCTGTTAATGCTAGCTAGATTCTTATGTATATTTTTTCTTTAGAGATAGCCCCTGAAGAAGACAAACAATGTTTGTCGAAACGTCGGGCCATTAATAAAAAACACTTTAAAAATTTTTTTTAGTGTTTTTCTTATGATACCCCCGGCCGATCAGCCAACTAAGAGATACATCAGATTAAGCTTAATCAAAATTAATAATATTTACAACTTTTACTAAATTAAATATTTTCCCTCCCTTAAATATCATAAAATCGAATTAAAATTCGTGAGGTTTGCCCAAAAGTAAAAACAATATGAATTCCTGCCAACATTTCGATAAATTATTTCTTTTCAAGGCAAATATGTAATCTGAATGTGTTGTGTGTAAGGTGCAGCTTGTAAGGTGTAGTGTGTAAGGTGTAGTTTGTAAGGTGTAGTGAAGATGTTTTGTTAAAATGTGATTTAATTCAATCACTTTCAATTCATTTTTGTGAGAAACATTAGTATGGTTCTTGTTTCTTGGGAGTGGTGGTTGATGGAAATAGTTCCTCTCAGATGAACTGCGACGCTGAAACCAGAACGAAAAAGAAATTTATAAATATACTTAAATATAGTAAGAATATAGTAAGAGTACCTTTGTTTATTGTATATACATTTCTATAATTTATAATGTGTATCACATTTCTTGCATACGCCAAAATAAAATTTAGGTGAGAAAATTCAAATGAGTGAAAATCAGTGAGATTTATTCCAGCAAAAAGGCAGCTTCACTCGCACGGAACACATATATAATTAATCACAGACACACACACACACACACACATATATATATATATATATATATATATAAAGTACTAATGGTCTATAGGCCAGCTCCAGCCTGGCTGTCCGAGAGGATGACGACTCTGGAATTATGTATCCTATTGCGACTATTTCTGCTTGAAAGACTGTGGCTAGCTTACCAGATATCCCACCTGGGATTAGCCTTCTACACACCGGCTCCCACCCCGTCTTCCGTGCTAAAGCTATCCGTGTACTACTTAGAATCCCCGAATATTGGCGGCTCACAGTAAAGTATTCCGCTGGTAACATAAACCTACTAGTTGATAGACCAAAATAATACTTGAAGTGTTATTGATAATACATTACTTGATGATGATACATTATTCAAATAAAGCCCAGAAATAAAAGCGTTTACACAGAACTTCAAGAATGAATCCTTCCTTTATTACAAAAAAAAAAACAGTTTAATGCCCTTGTCCAAAGCCGTATATAAATATATACCTTATATATAAATATAAGACCAACGCTGTAGCTAACCCTCAAAGCCACTAAAATTAATTTTCATAAGGTTAGCAACCTTGTGCTTTCTTTTAATCTTCAAAGATTATAACACCCTTTTTTTTACTCTCTAGAGATTGAAAATACAAACTTATTAGCAGGTATTATAATTGATATAATTGTCACTTAATAAACTGTAAAATCATTTTTTTTTTCTATAATATTTAATTATTATCGCCAATATTTTAAATAGTTTTCATCTAAAATAAGAGTTCGTTGTAAGTTTCTTATATGACATGTTTTGATTATCTAATAAATAGGATTTCAGTAAAGTGAATGAAATTTAATCTGATAGTTTTCAAATTGTCTGTTGAGGCATTAATAACCAAACATCCGATTCAGTATCTTTGTTACCTGACAATGAAATATTGTCCTATTATTTGTTCATGAAATCATGCAGTTTTGAACCAGAACTGATAACCCGTTTAATCTATTGTATAAAAGCGCGAAGTTATCTTCCCTATTTACCACTAGAATAATTAATCTTCTTGATGACTGAATTTGATAATGACACTAAAGCACTTTGACGTAATTAAACCCTGTATTTTAATCTGGCTTAGTTCTAGAAGATACTGTTTTTTTTTCTGTTATTGCTGTAAGGGAAAATATTTGCGACGTGTCAAATTTTAAAAATATAGTTTTCACGAAAATAAATGTTTTGAAGTCCATTGAATACGAAACGAATATTTTTAGTAGGTGTATGTTATTATTAGGTAGTATGTTCCTTAACTTTATTGATTTTTTTTTCTCAGTGACTTGCGATTAACTAGAAAAAATGTAACTAAAATAAAATTTAACCTTGAAAAGCAGATTGATAAAAAAAAAAGAGTAAAGAAATCAAGTTCACAGTTAATAAAGTAACATTTTTTAATAAGATGCCAAATTTTAATTATTAAAATAATTACCTGATTAATTGCTAAAATAAAGTACCCATATTAAAAAATTCTTGATCTGATTTCGAGAGAATATTTACCTTTTATTAATTTACCGCTTTTTATTTATCATTTGCAATAAAATGTTTTCATCTGGGATTTTATCTATCATAGCATGCAGTTTTTTTTTTTGTTAATTTTGACCGGTTTCAAATTTTGATCCATCGTCAGAGTATAGTTGATCAAGTTCGTGTGTAGGAGTCGACATCAACATCAAGTTTCTGTTAACACCAAGCTAATTGGTTGAATTGCTTTTGAATTGATAGATAGCACTTCACTCAAGTGATCAGTATTAAATTGTTTCTGTTTCTGTAATTGTGTCAGTAATTTAGATGCTAAATCTGTCTAGATATATTTTGGAAGAATAGGTATATCAAAGATTTCATAATTATTATTATTATTACAGTGGTATCGCTGTTATTTTATATAAATTTAATTGATTAATAAATTTCTACTAATAAAATCATTATATTTATTGTTTTCTCCCTCTAAACAACTAATCACGTAATTATTTATGTATTGTATTTCCTACAACATGGCCTGGAGCTGTTAGCACGTTACCGAAAATGTTTCTACTAATTGTCTAAAACTAGTCCGGTGATGGATAGAGTTGTCTGTAAAGAAAGAACACTGTCCGGACCATAAATGTTGAAGCTGCTTAAATTAATAAAAAAAAAAAAAAAACAAAACTAGTTTTGAATATTTAGCCTTTCGTGTTAATCATTTTAAAGTTCTCGTCAATAGCAGATAACTCCCTTCTGTAAGGGGTCGAAAAAAGTCAGATTTAGCTCATGATGCACTTGTTTCAAGATTTTTAAGAAAATGAAAAAAATTGTAACAGAGCTAAATCTTCCTGTCAATTCCTCTGTTTATAAGTAAACGGAGAAACAAGTTCAACGTTTCCTCTGTTTTTTTTATGCTGTTCATCCAATCCACACATATACACATACACATACCCACACAAAAACAAAAACATTTATCTCTATTTAATAAAGTAAATGCTTTTTTTTTTACACTCGAGCTCAAGTGTTGACCGATAGCAACTGCGAGAGTGTAATAATATTTTACTCCGTGTTGAATATTAAATTCTTTCTGCAACTGGATTAAATTGGTTCTAACTTATATAAATATAAAATATATGAAGAATTGAGAATACTGAGAATGCACTGTAATTCAAATCAAATATACCCTCTCTTTATAACCGCTCTCACTTCAGTATAACCTTAAATCTATTTTTATTTGGGATTTATTTCGAAATAGATTCCTTTTGCACGTGTTTCCAGTATGTGTCGTGCTAGTTAGAGTTGAATAATATTACTTTTCTTCACTTGTGAGAAAAAAGTATGACAGACTGTTGTCACTTTTTATTTCTTTTTTGTTTATTTGTTTTTTCTTTTAAATCAATCTGCTTTTCGAGGTTAAATTTTATTTAGTTATATATTTTTCGAGAAAATCGCAAAGAATTGAGAAAAAAATCAATAAAGATCTACTTTCGGTAGATGGAAGAAACCATAATAAACATAACCTACTAAAAATATACGTTTTGTATTCAATGGACTTCAAAACATGTATTTCCGGAGAAAACTCTATTTTTAAAACTTAACGCCATTACAATATTTCCTCTCACGGTATTAAGAGAAAATAAAAAAAAAGCAATATCTTCTAGAACTAAGCCAGATTAAAATTCAGAGTTTGATTACGTCAAAGTGCTTTAGTGTCAATGTAATTAACAGACATCTATTTCTAAATAATTTAAAGTTTTATTTTTAATATTATTTAAATATTTTATTTTGAATATCTATGTAAAGTCATTTATTATTTAAATAATAATTCTTTCTTTTTATTTACTAATTTAAACTGTATATGTTTAAATTGAATTTTTTCCGCGGCAGGGAGAACACAGTTCCATGTAAACAACTCACTTGTGCAAAGTAGAGATAGAAAGAGACCAAACAATATTTCATTTTAAGATTTTATATTGCAAATATAGAATCCCACCCACTTCTTCGTGATGATGGCACCTGGGCCAGAAAGACGAAGAGAAGAAAAGAAACCCCTTCTCGCACTATTTCTAGCATTAACCTTCAAGTCCCTGTCCTATATCAAGAACCTCAACATGTCTCACGGGTATTAGACAATCTGGACATCCCTCTCCAACTCTCACCACCACCACCCAAAGCCTTCTCTCCTTCCAAGGTAAAAAATATCATTAACCAACTCTTTCTTTAAAAAAATCTTCTGGTTACGCCTTACTACCATTTTATTCTCCGCCATTTCATTAAAAAAAAATAAATATTACTCTTAATACCTCTTGAACGCCAGCCTTCGCACATGGTATTTTCCTTTCTTGTAGAAATTCGCTACTATTATTCTTCTACCCAAACCTAAAAAGCTATCACATATTCCCTCATCCTATCGCCCAATCAGTCTTCTTCCTATTATGGGAAAGATCCTTTTCAAACCTATCCTATTCGGATTCATGGCGTGATTCACAATGCCACCGCGTTGTTGACCTCATCTCATCCGCCTTTGAGCGGAACCTGTACTATCCGGGTGTGTTACTAGATATCCTCAGGTGTTCGACCGAGAATGGCAGCCTGGCTTGCTGTGGCATCTCAAGATAATCCTTCTCTTCTCTTTTTACCTAATGCTCAAATCTTCTCTAAATACGATCTTATTGGGTTCGCTTATGCGCCTCCTACTGCAGCTCGGGGTCTTGCACCTCTCCTATACATATTCTATACTGCAGACATTCCTACCCTCCATTCCTATGCAAACGATATCCGTCTCATCGCTTAACGAATTTAGCGGTAAGACTCAAGGTCTTTTTTCCTTATTCCCCTGTTTCTGTCAACGTTATAGGGCAAAAGTTATTTGATGAAACACGTTATTAGCATTGTTTGCCCATTTTACAATTTAACGCCTCTTGATCAGTTCTACCATCCTTAATGTTCGTACTCTGACATGCATGTTATATGGGGCCCTGATTCCTCAGTCCTTCCAACGGCATTATAATAAGTAATTAAAAAAAGGAATTAAAATAAATGGTTGAAAAGTAAAATATATAATATAAATCATGATAAGTCTTCCAAGAATCGTCAATATGCAAAAATAAAGAATAAAGTAATAAACCGAATTATCTATAACATAATAATTTATTTGTTGTGGTGGTTGGTTCCGCAGAGCTGGAAAGCATCAGAGACATTTTCCATGGTAGCCTGCTTCATTTTGTGGTCATCGACCGGTTTCGAGAGTTCGCCTATCTTCAGGATGCGTTTTTCAGACAGTGTGACAACACAGACTCGCACAGAGCAACTTAGTTGCACACTAACTGAGACGTATTTTTTTAAAAATCCGGTCGATGACCACAAAATGAAGCAGGCTACCACGGAAAATGTCTCTGATAAATAATTTATATAATCAAATAATTGAGTTGAAATTTGGGTTCATGATGATGTTCTAGGGAGTCTACAATCATTATTTTTAGGGGTACCTCGCATTTAAATTTGTAAAATTTAACTTGACTGATCAGTATTTCCAGAAATTTCAATTAAATTCCTCCCTAAATTGTCAACTCCATCAATAATCCCTACCTGCTCAGGTGGGATAATCTCATTTGAGTGACAACAAAGAAAATTTTATAAGCTTTTCTAACTTTATCTGCCAACAGACTCTAATTTAAAAAAGGAAAAAGAAAAAAAAACAATAAGCTCTTCACTTTAATATTATGACAAGCCAGACATTCCTGACCTTTCTTTTTAATTGAACCTTGTCCTAAAAGATTGCTTTCAAAACCAGCCTTGTTAATATTGAAACTTAAGTGAATAAATTTTAGTTTTATCTAGGCAATGTTATTTTATTATTTAATGGACCGTTTTCAGAATCTTCTCATCTCCTCATCAGCACGAGCCCTTGCAAATTTTTATATAAGACAGATTTATGGAAAAATATGCATCACCAAATTATCGTAAATAACTTATCATTACGAAGTACAGAATAATTTCTAATGATAGAACAGCTAGATAATCGAAAAATTACTATATAATCCTTATTATGGGGTGTAAATTATAATGTTAATATTATGTAGTTACCAGACCCTTGATGGTCCCTTGTGTAGAAGTTGAGAAAAAAATAACGTACCATACTCTTAGACAAGATAATGTGAACTGAGAGAGAAAGGGTTATAAGACCATTTGGGTTAATGCGGGACTGTTTACGTCTTTCTTACTCACCATATAAACGTTGCATCCGCTTATTTCGTTCATTTCAAGTATCAGCAACATATGTTAGCTCTTGTATCCGAGACTGATAATAAAAAAATAAATGGTTCAATTTTAGAGTTTTGGGATCCGGCCAACTGTGCGACGTTTCGCCAATATTGCAATTAGCCTCTTCAGCGTCGTTACACCTTAAAAGTTCTTATAATATATAAGAAACGAACATTGGTATATGGGCAAAACGTTGGTTTCTGATGCTGCCCAACCCACGAACGCAGTTTGCATAGAGAAATCTGTTAAGCGAATAAAGTTACAATTTCATTATTATTATTTTTTTCTATAACTAAGTGATTTAGTTCATCAGAAATACCGCATGAAAACCGATATGAGGAGAATTATTTGCGTGGGATTAAATAGGCCCAATAATGTTATTATAATTAGTTTTTGCTTGAAATAAATAATAAATAAACCTTGAAAAGTTGCCAGTAAAAACATTG
Source organism: Triatoma infestans (assembly GCA_011037195.1). Lineage (NCBI taxonomy): Eukaryota > Metazoa > Arthropoda > Insecta > Hemiptera > Reduviidae > Triatoma > Triatoma infestans. Next base: position 25,462 of record JAAEAF010004696.1, on the reverse strand, counting down.
TAATTAGAAGCTCTTCAACTTGGCATTATTAGAAAGAAAAATTTCGTTTCCTAACATTATAGTTAGATTAATTTCAGTATTTCAATACGATAATTTATACAATGAAATTTTATTCAATTAATTCAGATTCTTTTAGGCCGGTTTCAGGACACTGCCTTTCTAAACAGCAAGTGCCCCCCCCCCCCGACTAGTGCCTCTACTTTAATTAACAATTTTCTTAAAAGCGAGCTTTTTCAAATTAAATTAATTTAAGAAAAAAAAAATTTATAAAAAATATTAAAAAAAAAGAGAAAAAAATACTACCACAACTTTCTCTTACTGTAATTTACAAAATTGAAATTGATAAATTTTCTTCAAACATATAATTTTTACTAAATGTTTGTCTTCAATTTTATGGGAGAATTTAAATTTAATAGAATGACTTTTTGGAGGAAAGCATAACCTCCTCCCCGGCCCCAAAACTTCTTTAATTGAATCTCTCGGAACAAAGTTCCAATAAAAGTGATAGATCTCTACATTCACAGTTAGTGTACCAAATCTAATGAAAAATAAATTCGGTGTATTTATGGAAAAATCATGAAAACTGAAAAACTATTCGGTAAAAACGGTCTTTTGGTTTACTCATTTTCTTGAAACTTGGAAGTCTGGCAGTCTAATTATTTCTAATTGATTGTGCTTACATAGAAGAATTGTATAATCAACTAAGACAGCACTTTAGAGGAAAGAATAATCCCATCCCTCTCCCAAAAACCCTTTAATAACTTTACCCGGAGAATAGTTGCAAGTAAAAGTTTAGCTCTTTATATGTGTAATTCATATACTTACTTTAAAGTAAATGTTTTAAGTCGTTTTCGAAAAAATCTCAGAAAACTGAATAAACTGAGCAGTAAAAAAGCACTTCCGGTCATTCGATTTTTTTTTAGATATTTGCAACATATTTAATTCTATTTAATATTAAAACAGATTCTCTCCCACTCTAGTTTGGCCTAAATTAGTCAGAGAGAGTGTCAGTAGATTCCTCGCTTGATTCTATTACATCATCCCCTTTCCTTAAGAAATTTTTCATATGTAAAAAATTTGAGAGTGCTGCTGGCTGATGTATATTTGTAGCACATCTGGTTTTGCTGTGAGTTTGTTGTAGCTAGCCTGGGTTTGTTAAAGCTAGCGATGTTGATGAAAACTAGCTTTTATTGTAGAAACTAGTGATGATGCTGTAGCTAGATGATAATGTCTTCATAAAGAATGAAGGAGCGAGAGAGAAAGAGAATAAATTTATGAGTTTGTTGAACTTGGCAGTAATTAAACAAATATATAAGTCTTGATCAATATGAAAATCATGAATTAGAGTAAATTTTATACATAATTTCATTTCTTTCTTTTTTTTTTTATTTGAAGTTAAAATAATTATGTCTTTTTCGATAATGATGTGATATTAAAATTCTCTTGATGCTACTTCAGATTTAAAAAATATTTACATCTTTGATAACTTTTAAGTTAAATTAATTTCATTTTTCATTAACATTGAAAAATATTAACATTTTTTTTATTTACATTTTAAATTGAATTATTTTCATTGCCTGGAATCATTAAAATTGAAAATATTAACATTTTCTTCTTTTTTTTTTTAGTAATGAACAAATCATTTAGTTTATTTAATTAACATGATATTATAAGAATTAAAAATAATAAAGATATGTTATTTAGAATTCGCATTTATTATTATTATTATTTTTATTTATTATTATTTCTTCTGTACCTCTTCCGTACCCTAGTCTAATAATTAATGATGATTTCTTTTTTTTTTGTAACGTATGAGTAATATGGGAATAGAATCATTTTCTAATAATTCTAGTTGCAAAATATTTACATTTTGATAATTTATTTTAAGTTTTAAAATGATGCTATAAAATTAACATTGAAAAAAATATTAACTTTTTTATAATGAAATTTTTTTTTTTGATAATATATAAGTTTTTAAATATAGTTTGTAATATTAACATTGAAAAATATTAACATTTTTATAATGAAAAAAAATATTTTGTTTATTTAATTAGCATTATATTATAAGAATGATAAAATTTAATATAATATTCAATTGGATATGTTATTTATTATTATTTCTTCTGTATATCTTAGCTAAATAATTAATGATTACAATTTTAATGTATTAATTTATTATATAGATGATATATTAATGATAATTTTGTGTGTGTGTGTGTGTGTGTGTGTGTGTGTGTGTTAAAGTATACACACTCCTATTGAGATATTTATTTAGAGATTTATTTATTTACCATGGATATATTTATTTACAATTAATATTTATTTTACAATTATGATATTATGATTATTTATTTACAATTATGATAAATGTTTTAATCCTTCTGGCAATGATAATTTCATTAGTGTGTATTTTATATAAATAATGAAAACTATAGGAAAATAAGGATTAAAAAGGGAATGTTAAAAAAATAAGGTTAGTAAAAAGAGAAAATATTCAAGGAAAAGGAATAAATATTGGAAAGTAACTAGGCAAGAGAAAATATTCAAAGATAAAAGATAAATGTTGTGGTGGTTGGTTCCGCAGAGCTGGAAAGCATCAGAGACTTTTCCGTGGTAGCCTGCTTCATTTCTCTGATAAAAGATAAAAATTGAATAGTAATTAGTAATGAAATAATTTATGAATGTAAAAAAAAAATTGTACTAGTGCAGCATTTTGGTCGACGAATTTTTGTCAAATAATAACGATGTTATGTAAATCCATTTAATAAAGCAGTGTCAAATGTATTCACCCCAGTTAATAAGCAGTGCCAGTGTGTATTCACCCATTTGACAATGATTCTTAAGTCCATTATATTCAGTTTATCAAGTGTTTCTGAAATTTAATTATGAAATTTACCTACTTCGAATCAAGGTGCAATGATCCGATTTGTTTAGTCGAATTCGAATTCCTTCTTTAAGGATGTTTGTTTAATGTTTGTTTTATATTCCTTCTTTAAGGATGTTTGTATAGTGTTTGTTAATAAAGTCTAAGTTGAAATCATATATTGATATGATTGTAATGTATTATATTTATATCTTATTAAATTGAGGTGATTCTTATTTTCGTCGATTTAAGTTAAGATTTCACAGGAGCCATGATATTTTTTGATAAATTTTCTTGTTGAGGTATATGTTTTTAGATAAACGAGGTCATCTTCTTGTTGTTCCATTTGGCCTGTTTCCGAACTCGTTGTATTTTGTCGTATAGACATTTGGTGTGAATATTGAAATTTTGTAAGTTTTTCTCTTGATAATTCAAGACCCAGGGAAATTGATAGTTTGTTCCAAAAACAATGTCATGGGGGTGCAATACAATAGAATAAAAGCGGGGGGAAACGGGCCTCACCGGGGTATAATTTGTTGTAACGTTTTTTGTAGAACTATGAGCTGCTTTAACCCGGGAGAACTCGCTAGAAAAAATGAATAGCAAGAACTCGCGCTGAGACTTTCTCTCACATCTCAATTTTCATATTTTTTCACCATATAATAATATTATTAGCTTCTAAATACCAATTAAGTAAACGACATTATATTTATAAATATAAATACACACATAAACTTAAACAAATATCAATATAAAAAATATAAATCACACTCTTTTACTTATAAAAAAAAAACTGGAGCAAAACTCAATATAAAAAATATAATTTGTGTTGAATTATTCAGTAACAGCACATTTTGGACAGGTAGCACATTTTGGTGTACGTGCATCTGCTAATGAAAACACTTTGAGGCCATATTTTGCTGGTTTACTAGGGATGTATTGCCGAAAATGGCAACGTCCCTGAAACGGTTCCAACATTTCATCCATAGTACAGTATTCACCAACTTGGTAATTTTGTTTACATTTGGATATAAATTCATCCAGTACCTCTCTTATGGAATCAGGAATAAAAGACTCCAACATTCCAACGGAAGCAAGCTAAAACTCTTGCTTTGCAATAGTTTTGACACCTGGAAGATGGATAACGATGTTTTGTTTCCTTCTGCGCACATTTTCGCGGGGAGCGGAAACATGCCAAACAGTTTTGACGTTACCAAACAAGTTTGGAGGATCGTCGTTTTCGAGTTCATCTTTCTCTTTATCCCTGATTGTTCTGAATCACTTTCCGGTTTTCGAAGCTTTCCAAGCATTAAAGCGGTTTTCGTTGTCTACAAGGTTGGAGAGAACTTCAGTTTTACCCTGTTTGGGATCAGGAATTCATGACAAATATTCTAAGCGAAAAAAATTACCATAAATAAAATTACCAGGAAAATATACAGTAAATATTTTTTATCCTGAAAAATGCCATTTACGGATATCGTACAACGCTTTCCCCATCTTGGCCATATGTTTGCCACGACTCATTTGAATTTAAAAAATCTAAAATTCAAAAGGAAAACTAATTTTGTGTCACCAGTAAACCAAAAATGTTATACAAACAGAAAATTACTTACTTATAAAAACGTAACGCGAACACTAGCGCGTGAGAGATTCACTCACGGTTTAGAATATTTTTGTTTAACTTCCTCTCCTGAAGCTAACACAAGACTGAGAGGAAAAATATTTCAAGAGGAAGTAAACAAAAGATAAAACTCAGCTAGAGAAACTTAGGGCCTCCAACTACTCCCACTTCCGGATTATGAGTGTTTTTCTTCAAGCGTGAGAGAAAATCTCACGGTGCGAGTTCTCCCGGGTTAATTAATGGTAGATATTTGTGCCAATTTTTATCAGTTTGCACATAGTGCGACAAATTGTTGGCTATGTCTCTATGAATATGTTCTAAATGTCCATTTGACATAGGATGGTATGGCGTTGTGCATACTTTTTTAATTTTTAATACCTCACAGATCTGGTGTATAATTGTGAATGTGAAGTTTGTACCCAGATCTGTTAGAAGATATTTAGGCGTAACGTATCTCATGAATATATTAACAATAATTTGAGCAATGGTTTCCGCTTTTTGGTTAGTAATGGGAAACATCTCCAAATAGCGTGAATGTTGACTAATTATCGTTAACATATATTTATATTCTTCACCTGTATCGCTGTTCACTTATCGTTAACATATATTTCTATTCTTCACCTGTATCGCTGTTCACAGAGCATCTAGTGGTCCAACTACATCAACGAAAATGGCTTGCCATACGTTTTTTGGCTCAGTGAATGTAGCTAAAGGTGGTTTATAGGCGTCTTTTGTTTTTGCACAGCTGTAGCAGGTTTGAACGTATTTTTGTATATGATTTGAGACGTTTGGCAACTGAATTGTGCTTTTATACATTCATACGTTTTCTGCTTACCACAATGTGCTATCAGTGGATTGTTATGATAAAGACAAAGTACAGTATCATCAACCCCGACGGTACTAGAATGCAATTATCAGAAATTGTAATTAAAAGGCCCAGATCATTTATTTTGTAATTTTTTGATTTTTTTAACTGTTGACATTCTGGATCCTCAACTTGTGCTGAGAAATTTCGAGTATATCTGTAGTCGGATAATACTCATCATCAGCGCCTGGTCAGTACTGATGCAACCTATTTATAGGCTTAGAGCATCAGCATGCGCGATATTTTTCCCCGATCTGTGTTCTATGTAGAAGTCAAATTCGCTTAATTTAAGCGACCATCTATATCGTTCGTAATGAGGGTCTTTTAGATTTTTGAGCAACTCTAGAGCTGGGTAGTCAGTAATTATTTTAAATCTGTATCCGTAAATTATATAGCGATACTGTTTATAGCCAGAGAGAATAGCTAACAATTCTCTCTCCGTGGTATAAAGTTTGGACTTAGTATCTGTAAGTACTCAAGAAGAAAAAGCTATGGAACGCTCTTCACCTTGATTTGTTGGCTCAAAATTGCTGAGATGCCAACGCTGCTTGCATACGTGGTTAAAATAAATTCATAATCATAATCTTAATTCTAAGTTTTGGTATGTCAGAATAGGTGGTGAAATTAATTTCTGTTTCAGAATTTAAAATGCCGATGTACATTCGGGAGACCATACAAACTTCAAAATCAGTGAAGGGCTTGACTATTTCTGCAAACTTGTATATGAATTTGCGGTAAAAATTTACAAAACCTAGGAACGCCCTAACATCTTTTAATTTGTTCGGAACCGCATAATTTTCGACTGCTTTTAATTTTCCATGATCTAGAGAAATGCCTTTTTCGCTTAATGTGTACCCTAAATATTTGCATTCCTTTTTGAAAAAGGTGCATTTATTTGAAGTCTGTACAAAGATTGCCCTGGTGTAATTATTTGTGTGGATGATAAGTGTTCATGGAATGTTTTGCTGTGGAAAATTAATATGCCTTCGATGAATGTATAACATATGTCACCCGTGTACCATGTTAAAATTTTATCCATGAGACGCTGGTAGGACCGCTAGCGTTCTTTAACCCGATGGAAGTGTGAGGAATTTGTATTTGTAGTTTTGTCTTATGATGATTTGTCAAGTCTTATGGAATGAAATGCGTTTGATATGTCGAGTGTCGTGAAGTATGTTGTGTCGTGTGTAATATGGATAAAATGTACTTGATGTCTGGAAGAGGATAAATTTCAGATGTGGTGATTGCGTTTAATTGACGCGTACTTGTACTGTTTCGTAACAGGGTTATGTCGTTTGGATCGACTTTTGTCTGATCTGCAGACTTCTTTTACCGGATGAACCCAGTTATTAGTGCTCGGTTCGATTATTCCTCTACCCAGATTATCCTGTATGAGAGCTTTTAGTATGGTGGCTTGTGAGTGTGAAAGTTTGTAAAGTCTACTGTGTACGGATGGATGATTTTGTGGGTCTATGTGGTGTGTTGTATCTGTGAATTTTGTTTTGTAGTCTTTATCATGTGTAAATGTGTTATAAAATGGAAAGAATGTTTCAAAAAATTGTATGTTTGTTGTGGAGAGAGATATGTAAGTTTTTGGCGTAATTGTTGATGAAAAGCGTGTAATTGTGTTTTTTCTTTGTGTGGAAGTTGTTGAATGGTATTTGTAGTGTTTGTGTGATGAATTGTGCATCTCCGGGTTTTATTGAATGTGGGCGATTGGAAAATGTTTGATGATGGAGATTTCATGGTGTGTGGTGTTTATTAGTTAATTGCACAAGCATTATTGTGTACGTTTGTCAGTGTTTGTGGCAAGTAAAGTCCTGTAGGGAGACTGTCATGTTGTGTTAGAAGTATGAAGCCGTTTGGAATTTTTGTGTGAAGTGTGTATGTGTTAACTATTGTGTGGGTCCCGGAGTTATGATTTTATGTCGAGTGTATAATATTTTTGGTAGTGTTGTGTCTTGAATAATATTGATTTGTGATAACGGGGTGTCTGATAAAAATGGAATGACTGTTTTATTGATGATGATGATGCTTTGATTTTTGAAATTGACTTTTTCTTTAACTTAAAACTGCCATTCTAATATTTGTTGGGTTGACGTAGACGCTGCCAATACATTAATTCGACATAACCATTTTTAGATCATGCTAGTGTCGTATAAACAAACTAGTACAATTTTTCACGTCTGTTTTTAAAATATAATTTTTAGGCTGCGTATAAACATTTAGTGAAATTTCAAGTTTGAACCAAATTTATCAAATACAAATGTGTAAAAATAGGAGAAAGTGAATTTTCACACCGCTAGCTTCCCCCTCGAAGAAAATAGAAAAAAAAAAAAACCTTAAACATAAGACGAAAATGATGGCAAAGGAGGACCATAGTGATGGCAAAAGGTGTTTATTTGATTTGTACTGGGTAAAATTGAAGATCATCTATATCTTCCCACTAGCATATTCTACAGATTATTTTTCTTTTTCCTGACTAGCGGTCTCTACTTCGTCTAACACGTCGCTCAATACTTCATTTCCTCTTTTTTTAAATTTATTTGACGATTTTTTATGCCCTTGGCATGAGAGGCGCCAGCAACGCAAAATAAATTTAAAAGCCGGAAATAAAATAATAGAAAATGTATTCTACAAAGTATTCGTTTTCCGCCACTAATGATGACCTCTTGCCCTACAGTTGCCTAAGTTCAACTTAAAATGGCTTCTCAAGAATGAAACATATAACTCTCTTGCCATTCCAAATTATAGAAATCTCAGATCACCGTACTGATATATTCGAGTTTTTTTTTCTTTCACAGATGTAACGGCAAGAGAGAGAAAATACAAGCCTGACCGAGAGAAAACAGACTCGATGTAACGGCAAGAGAGAGAGAGAACACAAGTCCGACCGAGAAAAAACAGACTTTCTCTTGTACTCTCTCACTTAAGCAGGCTAGAGTGGGGCACCTGTATATAAGCCAGTAAGAGATCTAGACATCCATCAATCTATCAGATTCAACCGTATACATCGCATCGTGTCATTACTCTACTCTAACTCTTTATTCTATAAAAATCATTACAAGTCCAGTGCAGTTTGTGTAACTTATAGTTATAATATAACACTGTCTTCATATCTCGTCTAATAAATCAAATTTAATTTCTCTCCTCATCAACTCCATTATAACAGACTATCACTTATTTGATTTTTTTTTAAATTGGAAGTCTAAAAGAAAAATACATCTTGAATATTGATTTTCGAAATCAGGAAGTTATTTCGCGCTTCTTATTGCAAACATTTGGCCATTATTATTTACTTAACGAAGTAACTTGAAATGGCATAAAAAATAAAATAAAAAATCTGGTATGAAGGAACAACCACACGACTTTCTTACTGCAATTTGCATAATTGTTATTGACAAATTTTTAAAATGTTTTGTCTTCACTGTTTTGTATCAGTGGAGAATCTAAACATAATAAAACGACCTTTTTTTTAAACAAGACTCATCCCTTCCCCGGTACTCTCTTAAATGAATTTTTTCGGAAATAAGTTTCAAATAAAAGTGATAGGTCTCTTGTAGCTAAAGTTAATATAATAAAGTTTAATGAAATCCCCCACCCAAGGAAAAAACTGTTTAATAGTAAAAGTGCACTTCCTACCAAACTTGATTCTTTTTAAACTTGACTTTTGGCAATTTATTTAATACTAATAATATTATACAGATGATAGAATTAAATAATAAACTTAAATAGCACTTTAGAGTAAAGCGTAACACCACCTATCTCCCAAAATCGCTCTAAAATAAATATTTCTACAATGAAATATTACAAAAAAAAAGTTGTAGTTCTAAAAAGAATGTAGTTAGGATAACAAGTTTAAAGAAAATCGTTGGAGCCGTTTTCGAGAAAATCGCAAAAAAGTAGAAAATCCATTCATAAGGTCCAAGTGGTACCTCCGATGACCGATTTTAACCAAAAACTTTACTGTCAGGTCACCCTAGTAGATCTTAATCGAAATATCAATTTTGAACTTTTTCCGTATTTTCATTTTGAGTTCACATTGGCCCCACACACAAACACACACCCACACTCATCAAAGGTCCAATTTCTAAAAATCACTTTTTCTGATATGGGATCCTCAAAACATGTATTTCCGTTAGAAACTCGATATGGAAAATTTGATGCGATTGCAATACTAATACTTAATAAGAAACATCAGATGTGAATCATTCACATAACTTTCTCTTTCAGTTAATACAAATTATAATTGACAAATTTTCATGAAATTGTAATTTCTATTCCACGGTTACTTGCTCTTAACATTATACATGTAAACGTAGATAGAAACGGGTACATGCAAATGTTTGACATATTGCATGTTTACAAATTCCGGCCCAGGTGGCAGCCTCGAATCAATCTCCCAACAACATTTGAAACCCAAATCCCCAGCACTCCCAAGAAATCCCAAATCCCCAGCACTTCCCTAAAATCCTGTTGAATTCCTGATAAATGTGTTCAAATAAAAGTGGATTTAACGGATTTATTGGTTCAATCAGTACTCGAATTTTAAGGACAATCTAATGTGTAGCTCAACAGTTATTCCTGGAGAAGAAAATGCACATAAGCCTCTTTATGCCCGCCGAATGCATCTCACATCAACCCATTAAAAAACGCGAGTGTCAGAGATCTTCAATCCTTGGGTCGACACTAGATTACAAGCGCCATACCTTCGGAACCGTTTTCAATAATCTTACATTGTTTGTACGAATAATAGTGGGTATAATGGTTTCAAAATAGTAATATAATCATATTGTTAAACATAACATATAACTAATTTACGCAATATAATGTAACTAGATATATGTCAACAACGCATTAGATTCCTGCATAGCCGACTATGACATTTAGAGCTGTGGATGTTGTCAATTTGATATTATATTCAGTACCTAATAACATTTAAACGTTATAAAGTTAATAATAATGCCCTTTCTTTTGGAATGTAAACTAATCAAATTGTTTGAAACAACCCATCTAAACCAACACTTAACTGGAGCATACTCCTTTCTACTCTCTCCATATATAATTGAAAAGGTAAATTTAAAACATTAAAATGTCACAAGTAAGTCACAAGTAAATATGATAACTAATACAATGACGGGATGTTTAGTTTGGTGAAGGCACCAGTGGTGACACTCCTTTATCATGAAACACGATAATGGGTTATTTCATAGTGTCATGACAAAAGTAGATCATGATGCCATCTCCTATTGAATCTCCTTAAAGGATTACCTGGTATTGTGAGACAGAAAAATTGTTCTATTAGAGGATTGAAATGATCTGCTCAGAGGAATGGAATTGAGGAAACGAGATTTCGCTAGATCACGGACAAAAGGGATATTTAGAATCGATAGTGTGGTTCAATAAGAAAAATAGGGCATTAGGAAGAAAAATAGGATTTTCCGAAGGATTTTTTTGCTGCAAGGATTGGTTGCGTTGATAATTGGTACTTTAGTCGATCCCCGTACTTTCAATACCGTATGACCAAATTGGTCTTAGCAACAGTAGATATAAAAGTAATTTGTTGTTTAAGTTTAGTTTTGAACGTCTGTCGAGTAGCCTTCCCAGGAGTTTATTGCGTTGGTTATCTTCTTGTTTTTTCAGTCTAATATGTGGATACCATGTTAATGTCTGACCAGGTATAATCCGAAGTAGCCTATATTGTTAACAGATGGAATAGGGATTTGATTAATTTAAGAGAGGTGGTAGGATTTTTCGGCTAAGCGGAAATATTACGTATTGGATTAGTTTTAATAGCCATTTAACTAACCAGGTCGGTTAGGTTGGCTGGTCGGTTGGTTGAGGTGCATCTGGAAAGCCCTAGCAAGAATAACAGTATCGAGATGTAGTAGGTATGATATACTGCTTTGCTCGATTGAGGTAGCGACAGCGTTCATAATGCGAAGAACCTGATGGGAACCAGAATAGTATCTCCGAAATCCGAAATAATGGTCAGGAATTATGTTGTGTTCTAGGTTTAAAGCAAAAGGATACAATTTTTAAAGGAGAAGCGTTTTTGGAAAGGGTTGGAAGCGAGCTGATGGGTTTGTAGGAAGCACTAATACAGGTGTCAGTTTCTTTGATTTGCGTTTCATTTTCATATCAAAAAATTAAAATATAATATACAATATAAACACACGGGAGTATACCTAATAACTCTAAACAAGCGCATAGAAACCATTCTTACTCAAATTTTCCCAACATTGCCAATTATTCATTTACAATTATCTCATAATTATTTTTAACACAAGTTGTAAAACATGTATTAGTAACAACCTTATGAAATTTGACAAATAATTAGTAAAGTATGTATTAAAACCAACTGTATATATAAATTACATTGTGTATAAATGATCACAGTGGCTGAAACCACAAACTAAATTTTAGTCTCCTTGGAGACTAAAAATGATCAAATCTCTCTAATGACATTATTGCAAATTAATCTGTTCGCAGATAATATTAGATTTTATGAAGCAAAAAGGTGATAATTCTTTATAATGTAATATAGACCTTTTTGGTGCTTCGGAAAATCCTTAATGCCCCATTTTTCGTATTGAACCACACTATCGATTCTGAATATCCCTTTTGTCCATGATCTAGCGAAATCTCGTTTTCTCAAATTCCATTCCTCTGCATATTCCTTTTATTCCTTAGAATATATCGATTATACAAACAAAGGGATACAATTTTTAATTGGAAGCATTTCTCTGGAGTAATTCATATAAGGTGGTTGGAAGAGTGGCGGTGGGTTAAGTTTCCCTTTAAACTGCTGCTTTAGTTTGTTATACAGTTCTATCATTTAAATAATAATAAAATTAAATTCTAAAGTTATTTCAGTTTTCTAGGATTTTATCCATAAAAACACCAACGGCTTTCCTTAACTTTGTCACACTTATTATGAATACAGAAATCAAACATCTTTATTCGGATTTTTTTCTGAGAAAGTTGATTTAAACAAGTTTTGGAGGATGGGTATCGTATGGTTTCTTCACAAAGTTATTATATATAGTTCATGTTCTCCAATTGTTATAAAACTGTTGTCCAGCAAGCATTTAGTAAAATGTACAAGTTTGAAGAAACTGTTTCACTTAAATCTAAATAAAACTGCAGTAAGAGAAAGTCGTGTCCCTGTTTTACACCATATATTTTTTCTAGGGTTTTGTGAGATGGCGAGAAAAAGTTTGTTTTTTGAATGTATTCCGATCAGATTTAGAATTTTTTTTTTTTTTTAAGGACAGTTTGTCTATGAAAAAGCGCTAGGCCGGGGTTAATCTTAAAAGAGGTGGGTGAGTTTATTATATCTGATGATAAATATTTTCTCCTTGTAATTCTTGATTTTGTAAGATTATCTCTGATAAATTCGCTATCTGTTAAAATATATTTCAGCAACTTTTTGACTTCCTCAGTTCTACAAATAAAACTTTCAAATTCTCAAATCATTACAATTCTGTGAAAAAAAACTAAAAAGAGTTTATCAATATAAAATTAATGACAATTGTAGTAAATTTCTTATAAACACAATCTAATTATAAATAAAAATGTTTATAATTAGTATCCTGTGTTTGATTTAATTATAAAAATACAAACAACATTTTGCGGAATTTATATCTAGCTAAATTATTTTATTATTAAGTGACTGCTCGTTAAAATTATTCTTATGACAAAAAAAGATACAAAGCTCATTGTTTTCATGAAATATATTTCTTCATTGTTAAATAAAAACTCTGTTGTAAAACATTCAAACAATTTTCTTTTACTGTAACCCTCACAGCTTTCATTGACAAATTTTTCCTAAATAGTTGGAACTGCTTTCGATAAAATCGCGAAAAACAGGAAAAAGCAATGTTTGCAATGAAGTCACACCTCCAGTTGCCCGCCATATATTACTCTTACAATAGTAAAAATATTATACAAATAAGCAAAAAATTAGTTGGCTGGACCAAAGAAGAAACTTTCTATTTTTAAAAGTTTATTCGACATTTCGGACACCTCTAACGATAGAAGAACATTTAACTCTCCATTCGTACTAAGTTGTGCGAAACGTCGAATAAACTTTTAAAAATAAAAAGTTTCTTCTCTGGCCCTAGCCAACTAATTTTTTGCTTGTTTGAATTAACAACGGCCAAATGTAATTATTGTTTATATTAAAAAGATTACATTTTATATTTATAAATTATACGTCTTTTTTTTTTTAAGTCCATTAAATGAACGACCATTTTGTAAGACATGCAGTAATCATTTGCTCTTTTTATTGGTTGTCAGCAGAAAATTGGATTTTATTCAGAATTTTGCTATGTTGCGCTTTCACTTGTGATGTGCAGCAGAGTTTACCATTCTTTCTTTCTCAGGTTTAACGTGATTTTTTTTTCTTTAATGATGTAAGCATCGTACCAATCGATAACGTTAAAGAATGACTGTAGGAAATTTTATTCATTTACTAAGATTCTACAGTGTGCGAAACTAGCTTGGAGCGAGAAATAGAGTTAAAAGAAAGAGCAAAGTTTCTTGCATATTTTCTTGGTTACCGGTCACTGACACGTGGCCTACAATATGAAGGCGGATGTCCCTTGGTGATATGGACATAATAGATTTCCATTTTTATTTTATACAAATTCAGATCAATCGCTTGCTACAAAGATCTACTGGGCTCCATTCTGTGCTTTATTCTGCTAGAAATCGTCTGTAAGTTTCTCGTATGAGAAGGTAGAAGTGAGTAGGAGCTTGCCTGTGGGTAATCTTCAAAGACTAACTACTTCTGCGGCACTATGAGAGAGGGTTGTCATGTTGTGTGGCTGATATGTCCACGGGGGCGCCAAGACCCTTGAAGGACAGGCAAAATGCACCTCTTACCTTTCGTGAGGGCATCAGATATCCACTCTTAGACTTTAAAACTTTAGTAGTAAAGTAGATCGGAATAAAGAAATTAGCCTGCAAAATAGATAATCCAATATCTACAGAAATAACTGGAGGTAATAGGTAGAAAAGAGGAAGAAGAATGGAAGAATCGTATCCAAGTAGGTTTTTGAAGTTGCTAAGGTAGTGTCGACTGTTATATTGTAAATGTGTGTGTGTGTGTATGTGTTAGTGGAGAGAAAGAGAGCGCGAGAGGGAATGAGAGAGAGAGTTTAAGAGAGAAATTCTCACAAAGCGAGTCACATCATACTCAGCATTTCTGTAAGAGGACCCTTAACAGGTCACCAAGGGTCTTGACACTTGGTAGCCTTGTTCCGGGTTTTTTAACACTCTACTTCCCTGGCTAGTACACACGGATCCGCACGTGTAAGAATTAAAATTTAAAACGTCGAAAGAACCAACAAACCACCCACTCTTCTGCAGCATTGTCAGACGTTACTCCCAGTATAACAAGTGCTCAATGCTCTTCACTTGATACTTTGAATTTCTTACTTACAGCTATTCAGAGAAACAAAGTTTACGAATATCTATCATTTTTTTATTATATTCCTTTGCACAAAATATGTGCGTATATATGTTTTTCTTTTTGCTTATATAAATATATTAAATAAAACAATAACTATGTCTGTTTATTGTTTTCGAATTTTTACTTTATTTTGCATTTTGAATGTAATAATACCATTTTAAGATCAAGGGCACCGAATTTTTTTTATTCATTTCTGACCCTCCTTTAGTTCCGTTATCCGACTCCTTTAAACTCGGAATTCAACATATATAATTCTAATTAACATTATTTAGATGATAGAATTGTCTAATAAACTGAAATAGTACTTCAGCTGAAAACCTAACCTCGCCCATAACTGTCCTTAAATGAATTTTCCCAGAGAAATGTTTCAAATAAAAGTTGTACTCTTTGTATATGAAGTTGATATACCAAGTTTGAAAAAAATCGTCGGAGCCATTTTTGGGAAAATTGCAAAAAAGTAAAAAATTTTGACAGATAACGTAGGGTCAGATCCCATGGTGATACCTAAAGGGAATTTCAACTTTCAACTTTCTACGGTTTTTCGTTTTGAGCTATGCTGTTCATATACATACATAAATACATACAAACACACACACACACCCATCATTTGCTAAAAACAACTTTTTTAACTCCGGGTAAGATCGGGTAAGTTCGTTCGTAAGATCGTTAGTAATGTTCAACGCGCTTGTAACCCCCATTTTTATTTTAAAAAAGGTAATAAGAATATACACTAACACAAAGAAATTATATATATATATATATATATATATATAACTCTCCAGCGCGACGCCCAACTGTGAACCTCCAACTTCCTACATTTTTATAGATCTCCTGATGCACATGCAATTCGCTATGTACAATTCATTATACGAACATGTTTAAGGAGCTCCTATACTGATATACGTTCCTGATTCTCTGATCTGACAACAAAATTAAAATTAATTTATTTGATTTTTGATTATTATAAACAATTGATAATACACAGTTTTTACTGTGACCTAATATTCGTAACAAATACAAAAATGAAAATATTTTTTTGAAATTGAAATATTTAAATAAAATAAAAATATGAAAATTAGTTCTTTTTTATTTATTTATTTTTTTTCAAATAGGGCGTCGCGCAAACGCGAATACCAGTAGTAGCCGCCACTAGTTTTGTTTATGAAGAAGTATTACATTATTACCAAATCGGCTTAAAACTGCAATTTGCAACAACTTTATTCTATAAAAAAATTTAATAAAATTAAGTTGTCTATTCATGTTTTGTTAAAATTTAAAATTCGGGCAAAATCTTTAGTTACCAGGGTAACTTTCTTGGTTGTTTACCAACTCTCAGTTGATCTATTGAGACATATTAGTGAAAAAAAAATTTAACTTTTCTTTTCCTTGAATGTTCTATTTTAAATAGGGCAAAATATATACATTTTTTTTTTATAATAGTAAATTCCCTAATAAAACGGATTATTTTGAGGTGTAGAAGTTAATAGATTTATAGACTATTGAGAAAGTAATTGTGTTAGTTGTGTTTCAATTATATCACTTATCTAAATAAATAGTTCATTCCGATTCATTTTATTTTTATTTGTTGTTATATTTATTTTATTAGGTCGATTATTTTATATGATTTGCTTTTGTTTCCTTTTGTTCTCCTATTCTACTGCATTAATTCTGCTGATCTATTAATTTTCCTACTATATATTTATATTAACTATATTTTCGGCCCTTAGTTTTACATACATACCTTTGTAAATATTAAAATGCACAATTTGAATTTGTAAACTTCCTGGATGAAGACGCTTTTTCTCCCTAAAGCTTTTATCATTATCATTATTATTATTATTATTATACATACTTGTATTAACAGCAATGAGAAAACATCGATTGTTTCAAACCAGATTTTTTTTCTATAATAATTGGTAGAATTTCTACTAAAAAAAAAAAAAAAATTAGATATTAAATTTTGAAATAACTCCATACAAGAAATGATTTTGGAAAGTAGTTTCATTTAGAATTTAATGAAGTCCCTCTATAATTATTTATGAAAGTAACAAAAAACCTGAACTAGGGTGGGCCAAACACCCTTTCCCAGCTCACCATCGACGTCAAACACGCCCGCATGTTCCCTACACTCCACTCATCTGAGTTTCTCTGACGTTATAGTCCATTTTTTCAACAGCGTCCTACAATTATGGCAACCCACAGTGAGTTTATGTAATACACCTGATTATTGATAAAGAATCCGCCAGCGTGGGTTTCAAAGTTGTACATTGCATTTCTCTGATCATTTTTCACTTTCGCTTATTGTTAGAATATAAAGTATAGTGATCATATCAACATTTTTAAAGTTTATAGAAAATACATGTTTTAAAAGATCTTCTGGGTATGAAAAATACTTTCAGCGAATGATCACTTTGTTTTGTTGTATATGTGTCTGGGGAGTAGATTTGTGTGCATAAATGAACAATATATCTCACAACGGAAACTACAGTTTACAAATTATTAAAAATCTGATGTATTAAATATCTGAAACTAACTATTTGAATTACTAAATATCTGAACTATTCAGTACCTAAGTTATTATTAAATATCTATGCTATTATTAAAGCATAAGAACTATTAAATACCTAAATTATTAAATATCTGAACTACCAAATATCTGCTCTTCAAAATATCTGAACTATTAAATATGCGAACTAACAAATACCTGAACATCTAGCACTCATCTCAGTTTAGCTTTTTTTCTGTTATTACAATTGGAAGAACTTTCTGCCAATTTCTTCTCATACGATGCGCCGCAGATATAAGATTTTGAATTCAATATATAATATATCAAACTATGTATCTCCTTCGAAGGCCGGACAGTCAAAAATATGGATTTATGTATTTCTTCCTCCCCTATGAATTCCACCATGCCAATTCAGTGGGGGGTTATTATAAAGATACCACACCACAGATTACCAGACCACAAAGTGTGCAGTGTTATTGGTAGATAGATCGTATGTAGAGTAGTATGTGGGTTATATAGCGTGCGCATGAGCGCTATTGAAAGAGCGTATGGGTATATGTGTTTTAGAGAGAGATATGAATAAGAGACCAAATATCTGAAGATGAATAAGAGACAAATAATGAATAAGAGACCACTTGTTTGCAATTGTAGTTAACTATAATGAATTTAGATAGATTACAAAATAACAATTACAAGTTAATTGTAATAAATGAAATAAGCCTATAAATACACAAAAACTTTTGCACTTAAATATTCTTGGTAGTAGATTCAACACTTCTGTTCTGAATGACTGTTGTAAGACGAATGTTTAAATAATATTGGTGAATACGAGTGTTTGAATGATATTGGTGTTGATAGTCAAAAAGTCGCCCTTATATGATTTCTTGAAGGGGGTTAAAGGACAACAGAGTAGCAAGTGATTTGGCATGCTCTAACGGTATCTTGAACCTGGGTTTGATACTTTTACCACCTAGCGTACAAAATCTTTGGCTCTAATTCATTTATTTAAAATATTTCATTATTTATTTTCTGTTTCTATCACACATGCCACGTTTTCAAAACGGAAAACAAGAAACGCCTGATGTTCTAGGCAAGTTTTAGGGTGATCTGGTAAATGTGCTTCTACTTCCGGAATAACTTCTGTAATTCACAGAGTAACTGTGTAATCATTTTCAGAAACGTAGTTGCTTAAAATTAGGAAGATAGTACAAACAAGATACTATAGCTCGCACGATTCTTTTTATCCCCATCAGGAATAGAGAAGAAAGAAATGGAATCAGGAAGCAGATATGTTTAAAGTATTTAAAAACATAATTAAAAAAATAAAATGAAGTTAGAATATCACCCACAATTTACTGGTAGATGAAGGCGTGTAGAAAGCCAATTGTGGAGTTGATAAATGTCAAAATGTTTGTTTACTCCAGCATCGAAGAAGGAAATTGGTTATTGGGACGTTATAAACCATGACAAATAAATTATTATCTATCTGTCCATTAACTGTTGTATTCCTGGGTATGTATTTATTTAATTGCCTATCTTTTTCACTTTATCTAGGTGTGTTATTTTTTTTAAGAAGGTATGGAGACAAAAAGGTCGCTCTTTTGATTTCATGAGAAATTGGAATACTTTTGTTTTGCTTTTTCAAATTCCAACTTTTAAAAAAAATTGTCAATTAGATCTGTAAAAATTACAGTAGGAGAAAAACGTGTAAATATTTCATTCCAGATTTTTACTTTGAAGTCTGGATTGGCACGATCTGTCACAATGCAGAGTCCACAATGACTTTG
Source organism: Triatoma infestans (assembly GCA_011037195.1). NCBI lineage: Eukaryota > Metazoa > Arthropoda > Insecta > Hemiptera > Reduviidae > Triatoma > Triatoma infestans. The sequence goes on along the minus strand of JAAEAF010004696.1, from coordinate 6,342 downwards.
TTGAAATTTCGGGATATTACGAAATTTCTCACTAAATTAAACATTGTCTTTCTTTCTTACTTGTATTCTCGAGCTTTTCTAATGTCGAAAACAAAACTGATGAAAATTGAAAGGAAGAGGAGCGACCCCACTGACAGTTATCCTCTCAGGTGTTAAATTAGGAAAGTTAAGCACATTTAGAATGAAGCTAAAAGAGGAGGACACTGTGGTTACAGAAATATGGGCAAGCCAAAGTTTCAAAAGTGAAAACGAAGAATTCCTTCAAATAAAAGTATCCAGAAACACCATAAAGGCGATTTATTGAGATATTTTCCATGATAGCTTCCATGATCTTTTTTTCGTGGTCATCGAACAATTCCGGGCGTTCGCCCATCATCAGGAACGTTTTTCAAACAGTATAATAACACAGACTTGCACAGAGCAAATTCAGTTTAAACACTCGGAGTGTATAAACTGAGTATATAAATGGAGTGTATACTGGGTATATAAACGGAGTAAACTGAGTGTATAAACGGAGTGTATAAGTTGAATTTGCTCTGTGCAAGTCTGTGTTATCACACTGTTTGACAAACGCATCCTGATGATGGGCGAACGCCCGAAACCGGTCGATGGCCACAAAAAGAAGCAAGCTATCACGGAAAATATCTCTGATGCTTTCTAGCTCTGCGGAACAAACCACAACAGCGATTTATTGATATACATATGTACGCTATCCAGGTGAACTCAATGAATCTTGGATACGCTATCCAAGAAACAAGTTAGCCAGTGCAAGCAATTGATATACAGTTTTTATGGAGGATAGAAGAATAAGAATAGACAGAATCCGCAACACGACAAAATATCTTTGCAGTGGAAGACATGATGGAGGAAAATGTATTGACATAGTTGGCCGTCTGAATACAGTGGAAGACCGGGAGGCAGACTTCGGTTTTCCAGACTACGCCACCGCGACCCCTATGAGTCGATTGTTCCACAGGAGGCAGACTGAGAAGGAAATGACATGGATGTGCCAAACATTATTTATGCTAAAAGTGAGATCGTATGGAAAGAGAAAAAAAGATCTGTTGCGGGCTAAAAAAAAATCCTGACATCGTCTCCAGCGCAGAATATGATTAAGAAAAATAGAAAGCCATCAGGATTGTCTCCCCGAGTAAACTGATAAACCAATAGTTTATGTTTAAGGAGATTAACTAATGGCATGAGGAATTTCCACCATTATTCATGAACCAAATTTCAGCCGTTTCCAATAATTCATAGAGCTCATTTAGAAGTTTAAGGGTAAAGAAAATGTTTGTTATTAACTTATAAATGAAACAATATATAACTTGGAAGTTGGCCGGGAGAGTTTTGGGAAGTCAATATTCTGCCTTCTAGGGGTGGGATAGGCACAGCTAGATTGAACATCGTAGTACACCGTGAAAGTTAAATTTTATTTATTAAAAAAATTTACCGTTTTTTTTTATTCCCTTCAAGAAGAACTTTTGCCAGATTTTATTAATTGATTTAATGGTGTGTAAAAAAAAAATTGCCTGTTTTTCTAGTCAAAGAATTTCAATGAACTTTAAAACCCATCTACACACGTTACTATATTAATCTTGAGACTCTGTAAAATATTTGCATATATATGATATCCCCTTCAAATTATCAGTTCAATTGTGAACTTTTTAGAAAACCATAACTGTGACTTACGAAATATTAATAATTTTACCTCAAAGGATAAACAGAGTACAGCTGCTGAAGTTACGCGTGCTGCATGTGCATTCAAAAGGGAAAGACAGATTTCCAGGGAGGTCATCATGTGACGTTGATGAGGCGTTACGGGAATTGTGAGGTCAAATCCAACCACAAATAATTGTGCACTTACTGTAGAACTGGCAGATTATGGGGATGGTTAGACTATGGGAATGGTAAGAAGGAGGTGTAGAATAATGCTGCATGAACTTACCCTCAAGAGGCCGCCAGGAGAATAGATTCTTGCCAGCATTTCTTAAAAACTCCATCTGACATGCGCTTCTACAAAATAATAGTGACATGATGTGATGAGAAGTGGATTTTCTGATGAAATTTTGAAAAAGGAGGTCAATGAATGGATCGCGGTGAAGCGGTATTTCCGGTTGGTGCAAGAAGGCAATCTGAGAAAATGTAGAAGTTTTGCATTTTATGAAACCATGAAGCAGTAATTCATCACGAATTCATCTCCTATGGACTTTCGAATAGAATGTATTCAGAAATGGCCCAGCGTTATCCAGCTTTACTCAATCGAAAACAAGTTTTGTTCTAGCAAGATAATACAATCTCCCGTCAGACTAATGAAAAATTTGGTGGCATTTAACCTATTTACACCCATCTTATGGTCCACACTTGCTCTATCCGATAACATTTATTTTGTCTGTCGCGCACTTTCTTAGCAGGAGAGAATTTATTAATTTCACCAAAATCTAAAAGAAATCCAAAATCAGCGAGCAAAATTTTTCTGTGGCGCCAGTTTGAGCTTTCAACTTTTTTCGGGCATCTGCCCTACGGGATACTTGGCAAATAAGAGCTGGTCTATGCCTCTCTGGAGAAAATTGCGAACGACTAAAACAAACTATCCAACAAAGTCGCACTTGTCGTTTATAGATGTTGGTCCTGGTCAGATGCAGTGACGTCACCCAAACAGAATATCAAGTTTGATTTTTTCTTTTGTGAGATATTCTCTTCACACATGTGTCATTTTAAAAATATTTGTTTCTTACACAAGAACCTTAAAACATGTATTTCCGGTGAAAGCTCAATTTTAAAAGTTTGGCACCATCACAATACTTAGAGCAGTATGGGAAAGTAAAAAATAATATAAGTTTTTTAATTAAAAAAAAAAAAATGAGCCACGTCTATCTTAGAATGGTAATGTTTACCATTCTAGAAAAAAAAAACAACTTTATTTGGATCTACAGTTTATTGGCACAGTTCCCCCTTTTCTATACTTAGTGTGTTAAAATATGTACTGTTCTATCTCACGGACTGGCCGGAAATATCACAATGAAAAGGAAAAGCTGACAGAGCAATATGGTGAATGTTTGACTTGGCGCCAATATCTCTAATCTAGTAATAGTACATTGAAAGTCATTTATTTGGAATAAGTTGTATCTGTGTGGCAGAGAGAGAGAGAGAGAAGGAAGAAAAAGAAAAGAAAATCTTGATTCAATCTTCTCCCCAACTTATGTATTTGAGAATTATACACAAGTTTTTACTAACTTATATCATCTTCTCTTACCCTCTACTTTTACAAAGTAGGTGTATCAAAAAGGAAGTTTATGGCGTTCAGTTTGGTAGAACTTCTGAAAGAAATCTTCTGAGTTTGAAATTCTTTGTGCAAAAGAATAATTTATATTTTGTTAAAAAACAACTACCAAGTATTATGCATCTTTCTATATTTTTTGCCGCATCTCATTTCTATAATGGAATCAAGCCTCTACTGAAAAAATTCGCCACCAAGCAATGGACTCAATAGTACTATTATCAGCAGCACCGAAAACCACCATCGTATCTCCAAGAGCACTTCAACTACGCATTATCACCCCCCAGTCACGCCCATTACAATGTATTGGCGAGTGAGATTCAACTTGAACAGCTAAGCTACCTAGAAGGAAGTTGTAGGAGTCTCAAGATCCGTACCAAGGACAGGGGAAGAAGAATCTGAGATAAAAAGCCTGAAATCTGAGGGCTTTAGAGAGCAGTGGCCAGATTCAAATTTGAACTTTGAAGAGATCAAATTGGAATGGTTCACCAAGCTAGCCATAGTAGCTAATCCACTGTTAGAACAAGCAAGGGTTCTTCTAATTAGCCATATCGTTCTAGGCGGCTAAAATCAGCCAACGTTACACAGTAACTTATATACAAGTACCAACATCATGATGACTCTTCACTTGGTCACTCCATCCTTAATAATCCTCAATCCTAAATTTGTAAATATAAAATTAGTTCGTAAATATAAAATTGTCATTATATTGTCAGTTGTGTCCTGTTCAGTTCGATCCTCAATATTCCTAAAATTTCTTAAAGTCATAAAAATAAGAAACACTTCTCCTACTTCCCTTTCAAAGTATTACGCGCCCGAAGCCTTCTCAGTCCATTGCCGCCCGGCCCCTGGACAGTGGTCTCTCAGTGGACAACACCGCCCATCTCACCGGATAGTGAGCTGTAGAGGCTCCCAGCGAGATCTCTTGTTTTTTTTCAGTTTTGCGGTTTTCCAACATTCATAAATTGCTTCAGATTTTATTGCTTGTAAGAGGCGCGCAGTTATATAAAATGTGTTTGTATTAGAATAATTCAAAATAATATTAAAAGAGAGTGGAGTTAGAAAATTAGGCCGCTGCTGAGTCGACATGTACCACCCTGGCATAGCAGCTAGTAATTGAAGTCATTCTGGTGAGTGTCGCCGTGGAGTGAAGGGTGATCCTGCACCTGTGGCTGATCCGCGGTAAGTCCTAGCGCAGTAAAGTATTTAAAGGTAGATGTGCGTTTGGTATGCCAGAGTGGTAGTCGCCCAGCAGATTGCTAGTAGTAGTTAGTGGATGTGTTAGTACTTAGTTGTTAGTAAATAGTAAGCTAAGGGTTAAATGATCGGGGTTTCTTGATGTAGTTGTAAGTGGGGGTCATATAGTAGCGTAGGTATAGATATAATATATATAACGGGGTATTGTTGTACTATTCGGGGTTATATGTAGTTGCATAGAGTGTTTAGTTAAGTAGTGTTAAGTAATTGGTCTGTATATTCTGTTAAATTATAATAAATGGATGATTTCTGAGTTTAGTTAAATAGTGTGTGTGTAATTGGTCTGTATAGTTTGTTAATTTATAATAAATGTATGATTTCTGAGTGTGGCCTACTTTGGGTTCCTTGGCCGAACCTTACAATTGGTGTCAGGTAGAAGGGGTGTTGCAACAAGACACATGGCAGGACCCAAACGCGTGGCAAAGTTAACGTAGGCAAATGACGTGAACAGGGTGACGTAGTAGTAAACAGTACACGTTGCGAAATAGCTCGATCGAGTCTGTTATTATAAACAGTAGTTGACGGAAGCATGCTGACTAGTAAAAAAACTGTATAGGTACATATTTTTACATTGTTTGATTTCCCTTATATAACAAGGTCAACTGACCTAGGCTACATATTACGTGTCCATAGAAATTATCGTATTATATCTTTCTTTATGTCGTATTAAATACTATATCTTTATATTTTTTATTTTATTTTTACGTGTCATACTTATCCTTCTCCAGGCTAAAATTCGTGTGAAAAAGAATACAAATAATTTAACTGAACCCAATTCGCCCAAATGGCCGCCGAGAGACTAGCGGAGCTCGAGGAACAGGTTCGGATGCTGAGGATGGCCAACGAGGCGTTCGCTCGTCGGGAGGAGGCGCCCCGGAAGGAGTTAGCTCTACAGAGCTTAGTGCACACGTGGTCCGGGGAGGCGGGAGCGGTGGCCGTGGAAGAGTTCTTCGCCAAGTTCGAGAGGGTCGCAAAATGCGGAAACTGGAGCACGGCGGACAAATTGATGATTTGTGAAGCCAAGCTGACAGGGGTAGCTGCGGCATATTTAGCCGGTCATCCCGAATTAATGGCTGAAGGAGCCACCTTCCAGGCATTTAAAACCGCTATGGTAGAGAGATTTACGGATGTACGCTCCGCGGATTCCTATATGCGTGAGCTGGCCAACGCAAAACAGGGCAAGGAGGAAACTGCGCAGGCCTTCGCCGACCGAATCACGGCCATTGGTAGTAAAACGATGGTTAAAGCTGAAACAGAGGCGGAGAAGGCCTGGACCGAGCGAGAGGTGCAGCGAAGGGTGCTGGCGTCTTTTATAGAGGGGGTACGCGGTGAGGCGGGCCGACTGCTAACCTATCTTCCCCCGGCAGAACTGCGGGAGGCCGTACGGAGGGCGATGGCGGTCGAGCAGCATGTCGCTAGGGAACCGGTGGCCCGTGCGAGTTATGCCGTGGGGCAGTTGGACCCACCTACAACCCCCCCTAAAGCCCGAGGGTCTCTGATTGCGGGGGGGGCGTGCTTCCGATGCGGGCGGTCGGGACACTTTGCAAGGGAGTGCCGGTCCCTACCCAATTCAGGGGGCGCGAATAAAGCTCCATCCCGGAAGCGGGCTCCCGGGCCATGCTTTATTTGTGGGCAGAGGGGTCATCTAGCTCGCTGCTGTGGAGCGGGGAGCCAAGTGGGCACCACCACCGTGGCTTCCGAGGTCCCAAATGGGGTCGATCTGACCGTTGCCCCGACGCCAGGTCGCTAGACCCAAGGGGTACACTATCAATTACTAACATTCTATTGCCGAGTGGGGGGGGGGCTAG
>JAAEAF010004694.1:0-23214 GCA_011037195.1 Triatoma infestans | reverse complement strand
TGTTGAAAAGTTAAAAATATTTACACTATTATTGAAAAATTAAAGCAGAATTTGTAAAGGACGATTGTTTGAACTTGTTTGAACATGCATATACTTCTGTGAACAGAATAGCGTTAGCACGCGCTGCTTCAGCTTGTGTTTCAACATGCATAGACTTGCTTAAAATGATGTATATATTATTCTTAAGGGGCGGCAATTTGTTTTTTTGTCCAGTGCGACGTAACCGGCTACAGCGGACGCTGATTGAAGTGCGTTTTTTCTGAAATTATTTCAGTTATCTACGATTTTATCCATACAAAGTCCAAGAGATTTCATTAAATTTTTTTACACTAACTATGAATACAGTGAATCACTCTTGTTGGGAACTTTTTACTGAGTTCATTAAAGAAATTTAGTGGGAGGGGTCGTGTATGGTTTCCTAAAAAAATGTAATTTTATTAAGTTTACATTCTCCAGTTGATATAAAATTGAAGATAAGCTAAAATTTCGTAAATGTTATAGGTTTGAGGATAATTTGTCAATTAAATCTAAGTAAACTACAGTAAAAGGAAGTCTGTGAATGTTTTTATAGTCATGTATGTATGAGTATAAATGTTAGTGAACGATATATCAATGTTTGTATATGTTTATGTAGAAGGTGCCTTTCTTAATTAGTGGAGCTTGGCCGAGATAGCTGAAGTAGGGGAGGAATGTACATAATGTATACTGTACAACTAATGCCCCTTGTCCCTGGGTCCTCTCATATAGCCCGACACCCTGAATAGGAATGAGTCTCCAGTAGGTCCTTCATTACCTCCTACAACCAGATGTCGCTCCACTCATCTCCTTCCTCATTCAGTCCTACTTTCCCTACCTTGGCCTTCATTTCACCTTACTCACAACATACTAACTCCTTCTTCACGTCTCTATCCTTTTTATTAAAATCTGCTGCCAGTATTACTGCTAGGATTTAGGCGTAGAATAGTGTACAATCTCTTCTTAATCTTAACTTACTTAATTTCATTCTAAGACAAATTTTGTCCTTTTATTACCTACAGTTTAGGTTTTATATTTTATTTAAATTTTATATTTTAATTTAAAATATACTATTTAAATAAACAAATTACTTATGGCCCAGTCCGCAAATTGTGCTATTCGTTACTATATTTGCAAAGTTGCAAAAAAACAATGATAACCTAAAAATTTTGATTTGATTTCCCCAATTTATGAATGAAACTTAATAAAATAGTGCAATCAAGCGTTCTTATTATTGAAAGTCCATATCCGAATGTTACTATTTAGTTTTTTTTTTCACCTAATTGTTAAGATCTATTTCTTTCAAACTTAATTTCAATTCAAACGAATTGAAACATTTTTTTAAACATTTGAACATTTTTTAAATTCAAACGAAACTTAATTTTTGTCCTGGAATCAATTTATTTTTTCTTTTTATGTTTGGTAAATATAATAAGATAGGTCTAGGGAGAAGAAAATTAAGTGTATGTAATTGTGGAGCGTTTCAGCAGGTGGAGAATTTTAAATGTTGAAGAATTCACTTTAACCATCAAGTCTCGTCAATTATGAAATAAGAAAGTAAAATAGGACTATTTACCCAAACTTAAGAACCTACCTCTAAGCAATCTAAAATTGTTAATGGAATAAATAAATAAATAAATAAATAGAAAAAAGGTGGTTTACATAACACATTTCTCATAAATTTAATGAAATGTATACAAGACAAATACTTGAGAGAAACTTTTGGGAAAAAGATTAATGTTTCGATTTTTTTTTTTTTTAGTTAAGTATTGCTCTAGCTTTTATCTTCACAATTCGAAACTGAACTCAACTTCCTTACCACATTGTAATAGTGTTCAAAGAGAATATTCGTAGCAGAGAGGGAGAGACAAAATGACAGGACCACTCTCTGGACTGGAGTGGGAGAAATCATATAAATACAGCGACTGGAAACAGATAGGAGGACAGTTCATACTACTGAGTTCATACAGCCAATCACTACGTGTCGTTACCCTTTACCACTCTACCATACTCTATCATTTCAAGTGTAAAGTCTAGGCAGATCAATGTCACTTATCAAATTATACAGTGTTAACCATATTCTGTTAATTTATTCTAACCAGACCATTTCTCTCCTTCATCAACCTCATTATACACACTCACACACAGAGGAAATTTCCATATTTGCAGAGGCATCTTCCTTAAAAAGTAACTAGGATAAACAGGTTAAAGATTTTTTTTTTGAGCAATGAACCTTTCTGTTATTATGCTACAATGTAGCTCCATAAGCATTTTTCCTTTAAAAAAAAAAAAAATTAAAACTTTTTAAAAAAAATCTTTATGAATTAAATTCAGGGGAAATCGTGTACCTTCCTTAATAGACTTCCTTGGCGAATACTGTTTGGAGTTCCTACTAGAAAATACCATACTGTCTAATAAATACCAAGTTAAAATTACTTAAAAAAATTTAGTGTATATAATTAAGCCAAAAGAGATATGTACTTTGTGGTAATCTGAATGTTTTAGAAGAATTCTACCACATTATTGTTCAATGCCCTATATATTGTGCTCTCAGAAACCACCGATACATATACAATACAACAACCGATACATTCCCTTCACAATTTGTAACTAATGATTATAATAAGTTAAAATATTTAATATTCTATTTAATTGGCTCCCTGAAATTGAAATTGAGATTATTTTTAATTAACGAGTAACTTCTTTACAATTAAACCTACTCTTCAAAACTCTTCAATCAAACTTACTTATTGAAATATAAGTTTCTAGAAAATTAAGATACTTTAAAATACATTTTGATTAAATCTTAAAGTATAAAACTTGGTTAAAATTTATTAATTATTAAGTTAAAACTGCAAGAAGATGTTCCTATCATTTTATTTTTTTTATTTGTACTTTGAAGATACAAATGAATATTATTTATTTTTGCCTAATGTAATCTGTAATGTAATAATACTGAAGTATATACCTTATGTAATTACTGAAGTATAAAGAAAATGTTTTGTCGAATATGCAAGAAATGACATTTAACATAGCCGGGATCGGATAATCCTATTGTAACAGTAATATTTCTAGTGTCCAACAAATTTTTGCTTACAACGACTGTTTTCTAGGGTATCTTGTCACTGTTTAAACATTTAGATCCTCCGCATGAATATTTTCTTTGATACTATTCCTTTATCGCACAATTTTTTCATATCATTCGACAAAATCATGTTCATCTTGAAATGTCGGTAAAAAAGGAAAATACACTTCCAATAACGTCCACATTAAATCATCTAGTTTCATCCAAACCTGGAATTTCATTTTTATTTTTATATTACAAAATACTACTTTTTCTGCGTCATGTAATAAGTGACGGCTATTAAATCAGAAATAGTGAGTGAAGTGTATTTTTAATCACACGTGACAATATCTGGATTCTTGTTAAAAAGTATTACCAGATTCTTTTCCACCATCACTTTTTTACTTTCTGTAATTATTCATTAAAAAGCTCTTGACTCATTTCAAAACAGAGTAAATTATAATATATAAGTAGGTACTCTTAAGAAAAGTAAAACAAGAGATGTATTTAAAACGTTAAGTTATATTAAACACGCATATCCTATGTGTGTTGCATTTTATCTATTTAACTTTAGGATGTTTGAAGCTTTAGTTGAAGTCCTATAATAATATGGACTTTTTCTATTGAATGAATTCGATGCTTTATAAAATAAAGGTGTTACGTTAGAATCAGGGATATGAAACTCATGTAAGCTACGCACCACTTGATGGCTGGCAAAATTTACGCGAGCCGCATCACATATTCAATGGTTCTAAAAGTGTAAATAACTTAGATATTTTGATAATATACATAATATTAGGGTGTGGGAGTAAAGATAATTATTATGCGACTAATATTTTAATTTTAATTCGAATCAGAATAATAAAAATAATTACATTTTATCTCAGGAATTGGATCTTGAGTTTGAGTCTTTCTAAAGAAACAACTAGGAATCAGCCAACAATTCGTTGGCATTTTTATTTAGTTTCAGATCCTCATCTTATCTACTGCAAATCAATAAAAATAAAAAATAATTTAAATTAATAAAAACAAAAATAAATAACAGAGTATCCTAGGTGTTTCCTAGTGTAATAAAACCTAGTTTTCCTGGCGTAATAAATCCTAGCGTTTCTTTATAAGACCACAAACTCAAGATCAAATTCCTGGGATATACCTATACATTAAGGGTCGAGAATTCTTCTGTACATTCTGTATAATATGATACTATTTATTATTGTATTTCCTTCAACGTGTTTATATAAAATTAAACTTTATTATGGACAGTTTCCATTCTATTAGTTTTCCTTAAATATTTATATTTTAAGAATGAGGACTCATGATGGCAGAAATATGTTTATCAGTTAATCTTGGCTGGATATTTTTTCTCTAAATAACAATATATATATATATTCGAAATAGCTATTTCTTGTTATTCTTCATTCAAAATTGAATCACTCTGGAAATTAATTAGTTCCAGTTATATTGAGAAAGTAGCCTTTCCAGATTTAAAAGAGAAACATTTCTTGAGCTTTTTGAAATCTTCAAAACGCTTATCAAAATCATTTTTTGATTTTTTTTTTTTTTCAATTTTAACACAATTTTGATTTTTATATTTTCAACTGCTTCATATAGGAAAAGAGATCGAATGGTTTTCGTAAATGTTTATAGACAAAATAATTTTTTTTTTTTTTTACAAAATTTGCCGGAAAGATAGTATGACTAATTGATGCAAATCTACAAACACTACAATGTAATAAAAGCAGACAATAGGAGCTCTAAACATATGAAATGTTATTACGTTAGATTAGTAGCGATAACTTTCCATTTTATTTGAATGCGTTGTGGGTTACAAAAATATTGTTTTTGGGGCAGTATTCGCTCCGCGAGTTGACACCACTAGATTAGATTATATGTTTTAGTTTATTTGTTAATATTTTGTTTATTTTACATTGAAAATAATGTCATCTACCACTTAACAGTAATTAATAAAAGTAAAATACGATTTGATTGTGCTTGCTGCAGAACGATATATACGATTATTATCGATCGTTATCTCTGTCTAGTAAACTTGTTTTATTACATATAATATTACAAATAAATAAACAAAGCGAATTGCTAATATTGAGATGAAGTTCAAGATGTTAACAATTATATTAAAAAACTAACCATTCAGATAAACTATTTTTCAGACAAAAGTAATATTTATTTAAATGAAGATGCATAAACAAATATATTTACTTATATACAGGTACATATATATATATATATATATATATAGATTTAAATTTCACGCCAGCAGCTTATAGATGTGCACGCAGCTCCATAGATAGTGAAAACGTGCTCCATTATTTACCTGTCTAATGGTCTTAAAGCACGAAATATTGTTTACCTTGTAATCATCTAGAATGAGAACTACACCTGGTCTATTTCAATTATATAAATCAAGCAATATATTAAGCAAATAATAAAAAAAATTATATTTAAACATAAAAATAACAATAATTTTTTTGTTGTCATTATACTATAATGTAATTATAGCTTAAGTGTTATACAGATTTTGTAACTATTTATTCTTCATAAAATTAATATATTTTTAATTGTAAAAAGTTATGATTATAATTCATAAACTATCTTAGTTCCATTATTCAACAACAAAGCAATCATAATTATATAATTTGCAAATTAAACGCATCCTTAATCCTAAAAAAAAAAATAGAGCATTAAAACATTAACAACCATGTGGGAAAAAATGCTTTCCTGTTCCAATAAAAACAGAATTTTTAATCTGTTCTACAATTACAGCTCTATTATTGGATGCAATAATTATAATAATAATTGCACATTCATAATTTTCATATATAAGATTCACAATTTTCTTATATATATATATATATGGAAGATTGCCACTGACTAATTGTGATAACATTATCTCGACTATAATAAGGAATCAGCCAATTATAGTCACAGGTTAATAGAGAGGTTGAAGCTTCCAATTAAGCTTCTTGGACAACCCTTAATGGAAGTCCAAGGGTTAATTGTGTTGTTATTGGTGTCTTATGATTGCGTAGAAGATATTATTTAGTGTGAATGTGATGTGTACTGATTTGGTGAATGTGGATGGTGTGTACTATGCTATCAATAATTGTGTAGTTAAGCTATCAATTGCATTGATAGCAATCAAATATACATATATATATATTGTAGATACTATACATCATAGTATCTAGTACAATATCAACATCGACAGCAACAACAACATCAATATATTATGTGTTTACATACCATCAAAATAAATGTTAAAAATAGAAAATAAGAAGGGGAATACATTGTTATACGAAAACGGCATGGAAATTCACATATTTAACTTCTCAGTTGTAAAGATAATGAAACAAATTATAAAAGAAGCTGTTTTAAAACGTAATATGTTGGGGTGTGATATATAACAGATTTAATTAAAATTGGTATCTCCTCAAAAGAGGTTTCTTTGGTGTTTATGTTTGTTTACATTGTACTAGTAGGAGTATAATTATATAAATCAACATGAAAAATAATTGTGCTCTTTTATGTCACACAAACTTAAGATAACAGCAAAAATTAGAAATATATAATTAATAAAATAAAGTTATTAATTATGTAGCAAAAAAATCTGGTGTAAAACACTTACCCAATTTTCTCTTACGCAGTTTACATAGTTTTGATTTATTATTTATTTATACTGGTATTATTGTGCCCATTTCAGCCAGACAAACTTAAAAAAAATTAAAAAAAACTGCCTTAAAGTAACAGTAAAGTTTATAAGAAGATGGGGATCGACTAAACTTTCCATCTCCCAACAAATCCAATCATTGCAGCCAATAATTCTTCGGAAAATCCTTAATACTCCATTTTTTATATCGAACTTCACTATCAACGACTTAGCGAAATCTCGTTTCCTCAAATTTCATTCCTCTACAGCAGCTCATTCAAATATAGAACAGCTTTCTTGTCCTAGAATACCAGGTAATCCCCTAAGGAATATTGAAGAGGAGATGGCCTCGCGATCTACTATTGTCATGACACAGTGAAATAATGTTCCATGATAACGGAGTGTCACCACTGGGTGGCCTTCTCCAATCCTAACATTCTGTTACTGTATTAACGATCACCATATTTACTTGTTATAACTATTGTTATAGTTGTAAATTTCAACCAAAAAAAAAAAAAAAATTTGAAATTGGAATATTATTTATGATATTTAGAATATCTTATCTAATAAAACAGATATGTATTGCTCGTCTAACAAAATCATGTAATAGATTTAGATTTTTATAGGGGATTATTGCACTGCGTCCTGAAAGATCTATTGTGCCCCCGGAGCCTTCTCCAATGCACAGCGGCCTCCAATCAGCATTCTCTAGCTACGGACAACACTGCCCAACACCGGACAGGTAGTTGTAGAGGCTCCTAGGAAGAAAACATATAAGGGCAGCATGATGGATTCGAACCCTCCGCATTGCTAGTCCAGCGCGCTACCACTGAGCTAATCCCTTCCTTCTCCCTTGGCTTTCGACAATAACTAGGGACGGAGACCCTAGTTTGTATACTGTGTTTGTCCTTGTCTGTAAAGTGTATGTAGTTTAAGTCATTGTTCACTGTTCTGATGAAGTGCATGGAGTACTGAGCTGTGGTAACCCCTGGGGTCGCTTCTCCCCGAGTAACTGCATGCAACAGATACCTCTTGCGGGCATGTAATAAGAAAACAGATATTGGCAACATTTTAAATATACCCTATTATAATTGCCTGACATAAATTAATGTGTATCAGTTTTTTTGTGTAATCTCTCTTGTGATAAGGAAATAATATTTCTGAAGTACAGCTACTACCGTAAGCGGAAGTATTGCAATCGTGTCAAATTTTTAGCAATTAAAGTTTCACCGAAAATACATGCTTTGAGGCGGTCTCTGAATAAAAAAAAATATATATTTTTAGTCAATAGTCTGTATGTACGGATGTGGGAGGAGCAGGGTGAATAAATTATCTCCAAAACGAATCATACGTACCTCAAACATGATATTCTATGCATTACCATCGCATCTGATAATAATATTTCGGCCTCAAAATCTATCATAAAATTGCAATTTAACTGAAAATGTACGTCAATTTTTCGTGATTCTCTCGAAAACAGCCCCGAACCTTTAAACTTCTAACATATCTGCACACACACACGTAAATTACTATTACTTCTATTTGAATGAGATTTTTCTAGCGAATTGGTTTTTAAAGAGTTTGGGGGCAGATGCAACAATAAGCTTACCAGTGCCTTTTTTTACAGTTAGTTTTCTACCATCTGTATAATAATAAAATACATTAAATTTGTTTCTAGAATTCCAATTTTGAAGAAAATCTAATAACCGGAAATGCAAAGTAACTGAATAAGTTCAGAGTTTTTCTTTGAAAATCTCTCGGAAAGTACTCACACTTTTTTCGTTATAATTTTAAGTGCTGTCTCTCCATATATATGAACTAAACACTTTTATTTCGAAATATTTTTCGAAAAAATAATTATTTTAGGAGTTATTAAGAAATCCTTAAAGCTGAACATCATTATTTATGACGGAAGCTGTGAAAAATTGAAGCTCACCATTTTTCTGGCAGACCATCCCCTTCTGAATCCATCATTTACTGTACCAATGAAAATAGAACGTGAATGGGTTTCAAGTGTCTCCAAACCTTCTATCGTAAATTTGTGCAAATTAATATTGTAATGGGATCCGAATCATAATAGATTCCTAGGATCCGAAGTGCGGAGAAACACAAAAATGAATCAAAAAAGTTAGTTAACTCTCCACCTAGGCCAGACTAGGAAGGAATATTTCCGTTCATATAAATAGAGCGACACCAATATAGTTCAGGACATTCTTTCCCTCCTCATGCCTGTTCCTATTCGGTACTAAGGGATTTTTCTAGACCATACCTACCCGCTTGGGATTTACGGTCCCCCGTTGCAAGCAACGGGATCGTTTAAAAAGAAGGGGATGCCACTACCATGGAAGGACTCTTCTTAGTGCAATGCCCGACCATAGCAGAAGTACCGAAGCACCCCCCCACCCGCTTGACCCATTTAAGGGCAGGTTGAGATATGGTCAACCAGCGCGCAGAGTGATCCCACACAGTGGTCACAGTCCACACCCAGAAGCTAGAGAAGGCACTCCCTAGCAGGCTCTGGTAAACCGTGCACACCCAGCAAATGTGCTTCCAGCTAAGGGCTGGCACCGGGGTTTAATTTATATTACGAGTCTCCTCCCGCTCAACTCATGACCTCGGTCTTTAGAGTTATTGTTTAAAACACGGCCACTACGAATCCTACCTCAATTGCAAGCAATTGGCTCGGAAACTGGCTTGCTCCCGTAGTTCAGTATTTCAACTCTTACGAGTTGGCGTGACTGATCGCACGCCTGATGGATCGACAGATTCCATCTACTGATTCCTGTCCATTGCCTCAAGCACAGCGGTGCAGTGACCCAGGATACTTGCAGGCAACCCTACAAGGGTAAAGGATCAGGATTGGTTGGGGTAAGGGAATTCCCCAACCTGGAGGGCCAGAGGCTGATTGCACCCACCCCGAAGGATGGGCGATGGCATCGCCACATGCCAACGCCTAAATGTCTCTAGTTGTATGAAGTAAAAGTTACATCTAGATTTTACTATCCGCACAATGTACTAATGCATATCTTATTACAAGATAGGATTTACACCAGTGCATGTGATACGATTTACGATTTACCTTTTAGTCGCCTCCTACGACAGGTAGGGAATACCGTAGGCCCATTCTACCCCGGGACCTACACAGGGATATAGTTCAGGACATTTTACGACCAGTTAACAACCAGTCAGCAACCTTCTACTCTACCTTCTCAACACTCTGCCAGTTTGTCTCTTTATATAATATCACTCGCTACCTAACTTCTATATACTTGTAAAGTAAGTCCTTACAGTTTGTGTGTTCTTTCATTATAGAGTGTTCAGCATATATTCTACTTTATTTCTCTAAATTCCATTCTCTCTCATTCTCTCTCCTTCTCATATCCATTATAATATTATTGGTCTAAATTTAGGGTAAACATTGTTTTAATGAAACCTAAAAGGAAGATTCTGAAGATTAGTTTTCCAGAGTGAAAAAAAAACAAAAAAACACAAAGTTATTTTTACAATATGGTAGATAGAGTCCAATAAGGTAATGTTGGAACACCTGAGAAAATATTTGCACAAATATTTGAAATCCTTAGATAAAATTAATTGATACCAAAAGTAATTACAAATATTCTTTTAACTCTTTTTAAAGATAAGGATTCGTACCATTCATATTGTTTCATACATATGTTTTTGGAAAAATATTGCATTATATTTTATTTCATATATAATATTTGTTTATAATAGCAGTATATAATGTTATTTAGATAAAGTAAAATCATTTAGGAAAATTCAGTTTGAAGAGACTAGAATCAACTTGTGCGGTCTGCAAATAAAGCAGAATATATATATATATATGTAGGGTGTATTTCAGTGGCTGTGTTTACGTAGTCAGGTGTTTGCTTACACTTATACGTGCTCTAACCCCTCCCCCCACCATCTCTTTTAACCATACATACAAACTCAAGATCCCTTAAGTACATAATGGTACTTCTACCGTTAACATTTATAAACTTTTGTTTATTCTTATATATATATATACGTAAATATATACATACACGTAAATATATATATACACGTAAATATATATATATATATATATATACATACACGTAAATATATGTTTGTGTATAAATTGATTATTTTGCAGCACTTTTTTAATTTTATCATAACTTTTGGAAATTTATTTATTTATTTATTTATTTATTTATTTTTTTATGATATTATTTTACATCTTATACAATAAAACTTCGATTGATTAATTTTATGTATTGTATTGAATTCAGCATAAAATTGTGAACTCAATTTTCTAACAGAAAAGGAAATTTTTAAACAAATGGCATTTTTTTATATAATATTCCTTCATTATGACTAACACAAATACTATTATGAATTTTATGTCAGCATTGCTGGCAAATTATAGACAGCTGTTGCTTGATGAAGATCTGGAAGATGATTAAGAGCTCTTAAAGAATAATATATAGCAAAGTCCTAGTAGGTATTGAAAAGAAAGGGATAAAACATAGTGACAAGGGACAGATAGAAGATAGGATGAAGGAAGTGGAAAGCATTCCCTAATAATATATGATAAAATTTATAATAATTGTGTCTGAAGTTAAACTATGAAAACATTCATATAATTTCATCAGGTTTGTGGTTGCATCTATAACGGAGTTGATGAGAAGAGAAAAATTGGGTTGATTGATTAAACAAGATCTGAAGACACTGTTATAATATAGCTATAAGCTTACACAAACTGCACTGGACTTGTCATGATTTTTATAGAATAAAGGGTTAGAGTAGAGTTATGACACGATGTGTTTGTTATATATGGCTGAATCGATAGATTGATGTCTAGCTCTCTCACTGGCTAATATACAGGTTCTTCCCACTCTAGCCTGTTTAAGTCAGAGAGTACCAGAGAGAATCTGTTTTCTCCCGGTCGGGCTTGTGTTCTCTCTCTTACCGTTACACATCTTATGCATTGAAAGCTTTGATTTTCTCTTGCTTTGAAAGCTTAATAGGAAATATTACAATCGTGTCAAACTTTTGATATCAAGGTTCACCAGAAATACAAAGTTTGTGGTTCCGCATACCTCAAAAACGGAAAATTGCAGATTATTCAAACTTATTATTTCGCTTAGATCTACCACACGACTGTTTTGGTCAAAATCTGTCAACCGAAAGTAAAACTCTGTTTGAAAGGATTATTCATTTTTTTTGCGATTTTCCTTAAACTTGGCATTCTAATCTATATAATATTTATGTATAATCTATTTATTATTAACATATAAAGCGCTACAATTTTTATTTGAGACATTTTTCTGGGAAATTTTACTTAAGAGGTTTGCTGGCAAGGGGTGGAGTTATGTTTTTCATCAAAAGTGTTATTTCAGTTTATTACATCGTTCTATATAATATTAATTATAATCAATTGTGATGCCAAAATTCCGGGTTTGAAGATAATCGGTTCAAAGAAAATGCAATTTTGCTGAACAGTTTTTTTGGAATTTCTCGTAGACTCCAACGAGTTTCATTGAATATCGCCAAAATTCCTGAGTTTGAAGAAAATCAGTTACAGCTAAGCTGCGTTGAAGGCGCTGAGCTCATGTGTCTTCACTTCCAGGTTGGTGTTAGAATGTTCTAAAAGACTGGAAGAGCTTTCTTCTCTGAAGGATGTGCTTCTAGCATGGGTGCCAGGTCTCATGGGAATTTTTGGAAATGAGCAGGTGGATAGGTTTTGCCAATAGGCGCCTCTCTTCCTTTCATTGGTCCCGACCTGCTGTTGGCGTGTCTTTGGCACATGTCTGTCAGGCTTCCAGACATGGACAGCTTCACACATTCATCCTTATGGATGAGCTCAGTTGGTTTTCGGCAGTCCAAAATGCTCATCGGGGGTCCGGACAAGGCCATTAGTGAGACGTTGCTGTGTTTTCACGGAGCGCTCTCAGGCATCTGGTTGGATCTCTTACTGGACATTGTGGTTTAAGGAGACATCTCTACATAATGGGGCTCATGCCGGATCCATTTTGTAGAGTCTGTGAGACAGAGGAGGAAACACCCATCCATTTTATGACTGATTGCTTGGTTGTGAGGAATTAGGTTTCAGGACCTTTGGTCGGAATAGGATGTCTGGTGGAAGAGCTTAGGCTATTTCCGCTTAAGGTTATTGTCCGATTTATTCGGACTGCGGTGAATCTTAGATGGATTAGATACGGGTCTGAATTTTTGTTATAGACTCGGCTTGTTGTTGTTTTTCTTGGGGTAGCAAAGCCCAGTGAGGCTTTGGATAGCGTAGGGTTTCCCTTCCTGCAGATAAATAATAATAATAATTCGTTATTCATCATTCCAATGGGTTTCTTTAAACTTGGGATACTGACTATACAAGCAAAGCCCTATACTTTTGTCTCTCGCAAGAATCTCTCTTGTCAATGGCCTAGAACAAAATAACAACAGCCTAGAGGCGGTTTCGTTAGAAGAGAATAATATTATAATCAGGACTTTTAACATTTGGTTGTTTTCTTTTATTTTACTTTATTTGAGACTGCCAAGCACACTTAATTTTTGCATACATGTTATGTTACTAAATCATTAGTTTGAAAAATACAGAATGACCCCATATTACTCGGACTGTATTGTACAAAGTGGATACTTCAAAGCTAAATTTCTATCAACTGTGTTTCTGTTTCTGGTTACTGTTACCTAAAAGAAAATAGTTGCACATAAACACTGATGTCTCATCTGCCCATAGAATTTGTCATTTGTCATAAATTGCCATTGTGAGAGAGAAATAAAACGGACAGAGAACACAGGCATTGAGAATGCCCATATTCTTCGCCCACCCGGCGCTTCAAAAGTGGTATCGGGACCGCTAATACAAATATCCTCCCAGAAATTAATTAACTAAAATATTTAAGACATGATTTTTCAGTCTCCCAGAAAATTTATTGAGTTTACTAGAGAATCACGATCTCAGAGAATGAAATTCTCACTTTCCAAAGTCTCAGAATCTCTGTCAAATCAATGTTACATTTCCCTAATAAATGGCATAAAACTAAGAATTACGACGATCAAGACAAACCAAGGCTGGATAGCGCTTGTACTAAATGGCCTAATCGTGACTTTTTAAAACAGATCAATGCCATACTAGAAGAAACAAAAATTTTATAATTCCTTCGATAAGATGCAAGGTTATTACGTGGAGGAATCATCGCATACAATAGAGTTCATTACTTCATGTTTAAATAATATTGTTACCTTAAATCCCTGAATGAAAGGGACTTCTTGTCTGATCAGAACAGTATTCAAGAATTTCAAAAAAAATAGGTCCGCTATGTGGAAAATAAACTGAGATTTGATTATTTTTAGACGTCACAGCTTAAGGTCTGAAACTTAATGCCCAATTAAAGAAGTTATACTTTAAGATCAGTACTCTTATATAACGCGTGTTTCTTTTCATATTTACATCTTTTAATCAATACCTTTTCGCTTTCCTTATTAACTGGAATCATAGAATTTTCAAATTGATGCAATTCACAAAATTACTTTAGTTTCTATAACCAACTAGGTACTGAAATAAAATAGAATTGAGCAAATTTGCATAGTTTTATTATCATATTATAAGGCGATTTGGGGGTAAGAATTTTCTAATTATAAAGAACTCCGTAGGCAATCGAAATGAAAGTCTGAACATAATATTGTTATTTTTTGTGGTAAAGATTTGTTAAATTTTCCAAATTTACACCCCCCCCTAATCTTCTACTATTCCTTCCTGTCGGGTAACCGTATGAAGACTAGTGACTTGTCATTTCAGTGTCTTCATTTTCCACTTCATCTTTCAAAAGATTAAATTCCACGAGATATACAAACTAAGAGATTTATATTTATATAAAGAAAGCGGATCTTTTTAAGATTTAATAAACCAGTGCAAAAATATATAGTTCATAAGGCGTTGAATAGAGAAATGAGAAGAAGTGTATCTGTCTGCAGCAAAGATAAACCGCTAACTTGCTGGTAAAGTGGTAGTAGAGTACTTTAAAGGATGACTTGTTGTGAACGTGAAGGGGCGAGGTGGCTAGCTTCAATCAATTACTGGATTGTTTGAGAGATAAGGCAATGTTAGTGAAGTGTTAGTGGATCACCCAGTGAAATACCATCCAATTATGTTGAGAGAATAGAATTGGATGGTGAAGAGGATAGATAGACGTGAGGAAGTGAGGGAGGTTTGGGACAGTTAGATAGAATGAGAGTATGATCCTGGACGAACGGCACCAACAGACAATGAAGTAGCTTGAGAATCCATAGAGTTGGCTACCCTTTCGGCTGAGTCTCCTTCCTTTGTTCTTAAAACTCTAACTTGGTCCACAAATCCCCACCCAGTGGAAACACCAACCAAGTCTATTCATTGAACTTCACAACATCCTGGAATTTAGTACTTGATTCTACTTCTTAATATTTCTAATTTAGACTATGCATTTTTATTGTTAATAGTCTGTGAATTATAATAGATTTTTAACTTTAATTTTTATTACTTTCTCTTACTAAGTAAGAGGAGGTATTGCATTCGTGTCACATTTTCGATATCGAGTTTTCACAGGAAATATACGTTTTGAGGTCCCTTGAGAACAAAAAAGTGGTTTTTTGAAAATAGTCTGTATGTGTGTGTGTGTGTGTGAGAGAGAGAGAGAGAGAGTTTGTTTGTTTGTTTGTGTGTGTGTTTTGCGAATACGAAAAGTTGCATGAAGCTCAAACTTGGAATTCCGTTACAGATGGAATATAATGTACAGCTAAAAACTCCTGGTCTAAGAAAAGTTTTTAATAAATATTATGAATTCCTTGCAGAAATTTTTGTGAGTGTTTAACATCAATTATATTTTGTTCCATCAAATACAAAATGGCAGATCTTGCATTTCTGCCTAATTCTCTTTGGCTTTCTTTTTCAACAATGGAACGGAAATGCTGAATGTTTTTCTTTATAGATCACATTAATTTTAATAAAGCAGTAAGTATATATTATTCTGTTAGAAATAAATTGATTTTTTGCATTTTTTTTATAAACAAATTTTATTGCATAGTTTGATAATTTTTAAAATCCCTACTGAGGGAAAATTAGTAAAAAAATTCTAAACGAGTTTTTTCCTAGAAATAATTAGCTATAAATAATCAGCCAATCGCAGTGTAGAAGTGAAGGTGTGAATTGTGGGCGTGATCATTCTAAATTTCTGATTGACCCAACACATACCCACATTTTACACCTTCACATCTACATTGTGATTGGCTAATTATTTCTAGGAAAAATCTTGTTTAGAATTTGTTTACTAATTTTCCCACCATAGGTGTTTTATTAATTATCAAACTATGCAATAAAATTTTTTTATAAAATAAATTGCAAAAATAAAGTTATTTTAACATAATATTTACTCTTTTATATAATTAATGTGAGCTATAAAGAAAAAAAAAAATCAGCATTGTTGAAAAAGAAAGCAAAAGAGAATTAGGAGAAAATGCAAGATCCGCCATTTTGTATTTGGCCGTTCATACCAATGAAACCAAATAAAATTGATGTTAAACACAGACAAAAATTTCTCCAAAGTATTCATAAAAGTCAGAAAGCTTCTTAGATCTGAAGTTTTTATTATTTACTATTTATAATGTTGTCCTTAAGTTTATACATGTGGCGCAGTCCACAATGTATTAAAGATTGGAATTTACGCATGAGCGAATTCAATTATAATATAGTTTGCCGGAACAACATTAAAAAAGGAATCGAATTAATTATGAGTACAATTAAACAAATAAATTATAATAAGAAGTAGCGATATATATTAGAGTTCGATAAACTACAGATTATGTAACTATATCAATTGGAGTAAGAGAAAATCTTGTGAGCGTTTCAACACCAGATTTTTTCATAAATCACACATGCTGAGTCAGGAAATCAAAATTTTGCAACTGGAAACTAATTAACACATTCATAACATTGTTATGAACTGCTTGTTCCTTGGTAGCAAGGATCGAATGTTTCTTCCAAATTATTCCAATTCCACCTAATTATCTCTTCTTTGTAATTACTATTTGCTCAATCTGCTTTTACATCGCTTTCCTGTGTAGAGTCCAAGGTATCTGCTACCTCGGTGCAAGTGAGTGCAATGTGATATAAATATGTAGGTTAACAGCATTTTTTTTAACATTTACTTCTATTTTTCATTTGATAAAACAATGCTCAAGAGAGAGTAACTGGTGTTGCAAAATGCCGGTAGACTGTACAGATCAATATGATTGGAGAATGGCTATATTTCGTAAGTGAAAATTATGATCTGAATAGGAATTGGCCCAAGCATTACCCTGAGTAACTCCGACCTCCACAAGATAAAGGGAAGAATATATTGTTCTCTGACTGACGCCGAAATACCTATTGGAGAGAGATAAGATATGAGGATTTGATAAATAAAAAAAAGGGGGGATGAATTAGTTTGAGTTTCCACAGTAATCACTGAGAGCAAACTCGATCAAATTCGCAATATCAGAGCAATATTGCTTTTGTTCTAGAGAAGAACCAATGAGATCAACAACACGACTGATGAATAGTGGAATGAAAAGTGCAAACTTATAGTGAGACAAGATGTTTTGAAAATTGAAAACAGAGTAGAGATATTTTTAGAAGAAACTTGTCTATAACTTTTTCCAATTACACGTAGAAGAATAAGAGATTCGAAGATGATGTGGTTTGTGGGGTTTAGGGATCATATTAATTACTGAGAATTTATACTAGATTGGGAAGTTGGTTGTTCGTAGAACTGAAATTACATAATGAAGTTAGGAAAACTATAGATTGTAGGGGGATGTGAGGCAACACTTTTGACGTAATTAAATCGAAACCTGAAGCAGTTTTTTTTATATATATGGAAAATATATTTAATAGTTTAAGAAACTTCGGCAGGGGTAAATTCATTTGGAAGCAAAGAGAGCTGAAGTGGAATAAAGAGGTAATTTGAAATTAGTTCTGAATAGAGCATGATCAGCACGTGATCTTATCACTGAAGTAACATATTCAGCAAATAAGTTTGTTTTATCCTAGTCAGATGTATTGTTCAAATTGGAGAGATTCAAGATTTTATACTACATAACACAACAGCCAAATGTAATTTTTTTTTTTTTTTCTTCCTTTGTTTTTGTTGCTATGGTAACATTTAAAAAGTAATGTCTACTGTATTCCCATGTATTTGATATTATTCTCTTGATGAGAGAAGCATACATTTTCATTTAATTTATTAAGATTTTACTATAGAATACTTTTTTTTTTTACTTCACTTTATGTAAATTTATCCGCTTTATATATTTATTTTTAACAGTGACTGTTTTGTATTTTTTTTTTTTTTTTTTTTGCAACACTGGTGGACCATAGGAACTAAACACTCATTACAGCTTGTTTATATTGGGACTGGTCTTGGATGTGGTAGGTTTATTTACACATGGTGGCAAAATGTTGAGAGTTTTTAGCCAAACATTGGTACGCCACTCTATTCACTCGGTTTTTCTTTTTTCGTTCGCTTGTATATAGATATATACCAACCGATACAGAAAAAAAAAAAAACGCACACACATGAGTATTTCAACAGTTTTCTCTTTGGTAAATTGTGGATGGGGATACTTTTACATTAATTGGTCGGCCATTCATGTTTGTTTAGCTTTTACGACTGATATGGCCAGTAAAAGTGTAAATTAAAAAAAAAAAAAAAGAACGGGTAAAACTTTAAGATCATTTTATTTTATATCATTTTAATCATTAAAAATCTGGTGTGAAACACTGACACAACTTTCTCTTACTCCAGTTTTCAAAATTGTAATTGATAAATTGTATAGTTTGTGTACCAAATGTAATGAAATTCGTTGGAGTTTGTCGAAAACTAAAACAAAGTTCAGTAAAAAATCACTTCGGTTTATTATTTTCTTGAAACTCGAATTTTGGCCATCTATTTAATTCTAATTAATTTTGTTTGGGGTAGAATTGTCATATCAACTATGATAACAAATTAGGGGAAACAAACCTAACCTCACCCTTCCCCAAAAATGCCTTAATGATTTTTCAGAGAAATTTTAAATAAAGTTTTGTAGATCATTGTATGTGTAGTTGATATATCAAGTTTGAAGAAAATCGTCCGAGCCATTCTTGAGAAAATTGCAGGAAAGTAAAAAAAAAATACCAAAAAACTGAAAAATACATTTTAGCAAAAACGTACTTCCGGTCATCCGCGTTTTTTTCAAACTCGGAATTTCAACAACACATTTAATCCTAATTAATATTATTAAGATGATAGAATTTTATAGGAAACTAAAATAGCACTTTAGAGGACAACCCACCACCATCCCTCCCCTAAAAGTGCCCTTAAATGTATTTTCCCGGAAAAATGTTTCAAATAAAAATTATAGATCTTTGTGTGTGTAGTTGATGCATCAAGTTTAAAGAAAATTGTTAGAGCCATTTTGAATTGCAAAAAAGTGGAAAAAAAAAAAAACATTTAGTAAAGTGGTTCTTCCGGTTGAGGAATTTTGACCGTTGACCTACTGTCAGATCCCATGGTGATACCTAAACGGAATATCAAGTTCGTGAACTTTCTACGATTTTTCGTTTTTTAGCTATGCGGTTCACATACAACACACCATTTGCTAAAAACCACTTTTTTGGACTCAGGGGACCTCAAAACGGATATTTCCGGTGAAAACTAGATATCGAAAAATTTGGCACTATCACAATACTTTCTCTTACTAGGGGTAAGAGAAAGTAAATATAATATTAAGAATAAAATGTAATAATCTTTAATGAAAATATTTCATTTTCCTGCTTTTTATGGATTTCAGAGTCAAGTGAATTAATATAGTTGAATATTAATTTTTTTTTATAGTTGTAAATATCTGCTTATATTAGAGAAAGTTTGAATAAAATTTACAATATTAATTTATTATTGGTTCTGTAATAAAATTTAAATATTATATGAGAACAGTTAATAAAATGACAGTTTCACTTGGTAATATTACTTAATAATTCAATAGAAAACTAATAAAAGCATGGTATATACTCGTACATAATGTACGAGTACATCCATTCATACAACACAAAATTGTTGAATGAAAAAATAATGAATATCATGTTGTCAACAAACTTTTACATTCTCATAACTTTTCAAATTTTCCAATTTTTGAAATTCAGTTTTTATAGGAAATACATATTTTGAAAAAAAAAAAGAAGAGTGAGTTTGGGTGGAGAACCAACGGTAAACTTTTTTCCACTAAAGTACAATGTATGTTCAGTAGAATGTATGGTCCATCTATGTCATCTGCCATCTATATAATATTAATCTACATTAGAAACATTGGTAGAATTCGAAATTTGAGGAAAATCGGTTAACTAGAAGTGTAAAGTTTCTAAGATTTTTGGATTTCGTTTAAACTTTGGTAATTGTGGCGTTATTTTTTTTCTAGTTCTTGGAGAGAACGTGGTGAAGTTTTTTTTGGGGGGGGAGGTGGAGGAGCTTGATCTTGAAAATTGTAGCCCATTCGTCTTTATTGTAAGGGTGAGCGCGACCCAGGAGTATAAGAACCCATTGGAAGCAAGCCTAGCACCGATGCGACTGATACATGATGTCTCCTGTAATGGCAAGAGAGAGTATCTTATACCTAGAGAACCTAGATATAAGCCAGTGAGAATCTACCTAATGACATCTATCTAGATATCTATCTATCAGATTCAACCATACATCGCATCGTGTCATATCTCTACGCTCACCTTTTATTCTATAAAATCATTACAAGTCCAGTGCAGTTTATGTAAACTTATAGCTATGTTAGAACAATGTCTTCATATCTCGTCTAATTAATCAAACCTAATTTCTCTCCTCATCAACTTCATTATATCTCCAGACTTCTTATGTGAAATTCCTCCACATAGGGCTATTTATTCCATTACAGTAATCTTTAGGAAGTTAAGTAAAGATATGAGAACTTTAATGAATGTTAGGCATCATGATGCAATGAAATGGGGCTGATAAATTGAAGAGAACTACAATGACGAAATACTATAAAATAACGGACAATATATATTGTTTAATATAAACAAATTGGAACATTGGTCTGTTAAAGATAAAAAACTTAATATTTAATTTTTTAACAAATGAATCGTATTTAACTACCTACTAACTTTTAGAGGCTAAACAAATTCTCATATATTTATAATGTGAAACATTTAAGGTATTATAGAGAATTGGATAGCTGCTGATTGTGTGTACATTATGGTAGTTTAATGGTGAGCTACTTTTAATCACAAGTTCACATCACGGAAGCAATTTCGAGACATCGGCCCCAACTCAATTCCAACCCCTCGAAATAAGAGTCAATATAGTGAAATCACACTTTGTTTTTATTACCTCTTTGGGAAGTGGTTGGAAAATACTCATAAAAGGAGTTTAGTTCTTACTCTATTTCACACCAAACCACACGCACGCGCACACACCACGCGCAATATATATAATATATATATACTTACTTACTTCTCACAGATACTACATACTCACATTTCTTCAAGTTCTTCTTTTCTCCCTTCTCATTTTCTCTTTCTCTTTTGTTGTTCTACCGGAAATTTTCTGTTATTTTTCTTTAGATTTACTGAAAAAGCTAATTTAGTCTTTGGGATATTAGACTATACATTTAAGTTCATTGTTATTACATCTGGCATAGAATATAAGGGATTAACTTTATTTTAATAATACAAAAAAAAAAAAATGCACTTTTACAGTAAAAATAATTCAATTTTTAAGCATTACTTTCGGTGTATATAATAAATTTGAATTGTTAAATAATCTATATGTACATAATGGGTATGAGAAGGAGATAATTGTATTTATAGGAAGAAATAAACTGGAAATAATGCTGAACACTGTGTTTAATGAGAAACTAAAACAAACTGCCAGGACTTTACACTTAAATAGAAATTAGGCAGCGAAAGATTTAGACTGAGTGAATAGAACGGTAGTAGTTAGTTGCTGACTCCTTGTTGACGGTTGTAAGACTGTAGTATAAACTGTTCTAAAGACTGTCCCTTGTAGGGCTAGCTCAGCTGTGTATATACAGAGTCTCCCACTCTAGTCTGGCCTAAGTAGCGAGTGACATTCTCAATTTTGTGTTTCTCTTTCTGCTTTGGATCCTATTACAATGTATTTAAACCCCTGGATAGAGGGGCTGGAGTATATGAGTCAAGGACCAGACACATGTCTATGGTAAATTTCCCACCATCTTTCTGGCGGAAATTCATCTAACTGAAAGATGTGCTCAGATCAACCACGACAGAAATTATCGGAATCAGAGAAGATTGTGATTCTATCCTTTCGCCAAATTCCCATTAAATTGCTGAACTTATATGACTTCAGTTCAAAAATAGAATGGAAATATCTCACTAAATACAATGACCTGAAAAGAAATTATAAAGTTACTCTATATTATCGGTACTGGATGCCAGGGTCTATTGCCGTTTAGGGTAATGTGATGGCCATGTAGCGGTTATTTTTAGGGATTGGGCAGAAAAGTTGGACTTATTGCACTGTTTATATTGTATAAGAATATAAACACTGCAACGACATTACACTGTAATTTTTAGAGAAGAGTTGGTAGCATGAGAAGAATGTGGCAGGCTGACTGGCAGTGGAGTGACGGTATGAGCAGAACGGTCGCGAATATTGAAGGCTGTTCAAGTGGCGGTTGAATGAGAGAGAATTATAGGAAGAGAGATGCCTTTTATGTGAAAGCAAACTTCTCCTCCTCTCCTTTAGTTCTCCCTCCAATATCGTCAGATACGATCCTTAGGCTGCCCTCTCTACGAGCTGGAGATAGGGAGACATGTCACGCGTCGGCAGTGTGACAAGTAAATATGTACTTGTAATGATCCATTACATCATCCCCTTTTCTAAAGAAATTTTTCTCTTGTGAAAAATGTGAGCGACCTGCGAGGCTGAGGTGATGTTGCAGCTGATGTCGTAGCGTATTTGGATTACTTACAAGGTGAGGCTAGCGAGGGTTGTTGTAGCTTATTACTATTGCGAATCATTAAATAATTCATTAAATTTTCATGCCAACTAAATTAAACAAACCTTGATTGACAACTAATCATCTCACATTAACACTAACAGTTAATTAAAACCAAGCTCGTTTCCTGGACACTGCGCATGCTATTACAAGTCTCTTTTCCATCATGTTTAGGTAAATATACAAGACATTGCACGAGTCATTGCGAGACAATTGCAAGGATTATTTCGTGATTTATACTAATTTTTATTTTTTATTTTTTTTTTATAACTTTTTTTATTGAATATTTACAACTGTTCTATAAGGAACAACAAGTAAATGTGATGTATGAACAATATACAAATAGCGTGATAGTTGCGAATGATGGTCATCCAGTGATGGCCAGCGGCGCCTCAGCCGTCTGTGAGGATTAGAA
>JAAEAF010004693.1:0-23108 GCA_011037195.1 Triatoma infestans | reverse complement strand
TTTTATTTGAATTATTTTTCCAAAAAACTTAATAATAGCGGAACTAGCAAAAAACAAGCAATGGTTTACATAGTGTTCGGTCGCGGCGCCTTTGAGGATTAAATTTTGTTCTATTCCTCATATTTCTATTTTTTCTTTTTATTACCCTGTTTATTGCTTTGCACTTTAATCCCCTGTTACATTCCAAACTACTATTTCCTGCGTCTCCTTTCATCTTCCGCCGCGTTCTCACGCTTCCCCGTATTTTTCCCTCTCTTTCTATCTTGGTGGTGGGATTGCCGGCGCTTTCTTCTTCGGACTTCGCGCGATATTTCCGTTTCCCTTACCCTTCAAACCTTCTTTATTTCTAAAAATTTACTTCACTTGACTTCTGTATCTAGCCTGATTAACAGTGTTTGTGCCGTTCTCTTCTCTGTCGCCCATCTAGTTAACCTCAGTTTTACCGCTTCTTCTTCTGTGGCGTGCTGTTAATTTCGCCTTTAATCTTTGTGTCGCTTTATACGCGCCTAGGCGACGTGGTAATTATTAACTTGACTCTTCGGTGATTAGCGAGACTCATCCCTCCGCGCCAGCATCTTCACGAGGCTATCTCATTGCAAGTTAGTGGACTCGCCAGCACCTGCCGCTTCAACCACGGCATCATACGCTTCTGAAGAAGCCTTCTAATCCTTCTACGCTCACCTGAGTTCCTTTCTATCGCCACAAACGCACAACACACACACACACACACACACACACACACACACACATGCGTTCCCTCCTCCTTTCTCACTCCGCCATTCGTCTCATCAACCCTGCGACTATTCATCACTCAACCTCACCAAGGAGTAAGTCTCATTTTCATTTGTTTTATTTTATTATTCATTTGTATGTCACCTGCATGTCATCTCGCCTTGGGTGCCTGCCGCGCAGACACATAGTAATAGATAGTTTTGCAGAATTAGTGCTGTTAACTTTAAAATTAATATGGACTTATAGGCGCGTTGTGTTGAACAACAATTTCCCCAATTCTTTATCTGCCTGGATTGGTACGTTGGTACTTCTTCCCCCACCACGGCTATATTTATGTTAGCACAAATGAGAGCAATTCGACGTTTAAACAAAATTTGTCATTTTTATTTATAATTGTTTTAAAAGGAGTAATAAAAAGTTGGGTGTTTCATACCAGATTTTTTTTTTAAGGATCCTGTTCGTTGTATACGGTCAAAAATTGTGTGCTTTTCATTTCCGCTCTATACTGGGTATGAATTATGGTGATTTGATGCAGTTAGTCCAGTCTGTTACATTGTTTTGCGAATTTAAAAGAACACCATCACAATTGAGTTCATCGTTACACTGAGTCCAACCCAACAAATTGCAGCCATCAGAAAAAGCTCTCAATTTATTAATATTCGGCTGCGAGAAATCTCCACTCAGCACAAAATCCCTATATCCTCTAAGATTGAAATCACCATAAATATGAACAGAAGCATTACGGTAGGAGTCAATAAGTGTCTTCGCAGTCAATAGAAAAGAAATATAAGATTCAAAACGAGAAGTAGGTGGGAAATAGACTGCACTAAAAATGTGACTGCTCACACCAAGTCTAACAAAGACCCACAATTGTTCAAAAGGTTCGTTATTAACAGTGGGTATTAGAAATGAATGCAGGGTAAAATTAACAGCCATTAGCACGCCTCCTCCTCTAGTCTTATTAGCCAAAGAAAAGTTTCTATCTTGTCTATAAATATTAAACTTGGAATTTAAAATTTCACCATTAGTAAAATTCTCATCCAGCCAAGTTTCTGTAAAAATTAACAAGTCATTTGATCAGTCAAAAATTATTGAAAAGGTCAATCAGCTTATTTCTAATGCTTCTAACATTCTGAAAATAAATTAGGAAATTCATAGTTTTTCCCTAATTAGTGTTCATGTTATTAATGGATTCCGTACTCTTAATCAGGGTGTTATTCGTATCCGAAATTCCCAAATTAGAGGCACATGGCATGGTTGATGCCATAAAAAATCCTCCTTACTAACATTGTTGCCGTTGTTGAGACCTTGAAATAGTTACATATCACTGGTATTCTATAACCAGTATCCAATCTCAATGATTTGCAATCATATTTTAGAAATACATTTTAAAAAAACAAGGATTTCGGTCCAAATGCATTATATCTATAAAAGTAGTATTTTCATAGAGAGTGCATAACTTAAAGAGAGCATAATTAACATTATAAATCTCTGTATTTCTATATAATAGATTGAATTTCTTGTGATAAGGAATAGACATAATTACTAAATTCTTATGAGTACTGAGGGTGAGAAGTTCAAAAAAATATTGCAGAATAGTATCAGTATGCACCCTTTCAACACTATTGGATCCAGAAGTAATAACCATAGAATCACTTTTACCTAAAGACTGATTTACATTTAGACCATCCATAAGTATAGTGGTAGTGCTGCTGAACTCTTGATAAAATCTTGAACAAAAAAATTTGACTGCAAACGATTCCTTAAACTTCTACCAATATGTTTTACATAATCATCACGTAGAATAATAACGCTATGCAGAGCCCGCTCTAGGGTCGGGCAACCCGGACATTTGTCCGGGGCGCCATTTTGGTCGGCTGTAAGTGTGTGAAAAATATTTTTGTGTAGCGTATTTATATTATTTATGTCATAAAGCTAAAAATACTACTTTATTATTGAAAAATTATCGCAGAATTTGTAAAGGAAGATGCTTGAACTTGTTTGAACAAGCATATACTTCTTTGAACAGAATAGCATTAGCATGCACAGTGCCGCTTCAGCATGTGTTTGAAAATGCATAGAATTGCTTAAACAAATATATGCACTGCTTATAAAAAGTTTGGACCACCAAATCATCAAATATAAAGAATGTATTATATTTATTTTTGTGTATATAGTGATTTGTTATGAATGAAATAAAATGCCAGCAATACAAAAATGTTATATTTAATCTATATACAATACTATAAGCGATAACAAATTCATTACAAAGTGTAAATCTTTCCCAAAAATAAATTTCGACTAAACGGCTTTTTCATCAAAGTGACCATGCCTCCGCTTTATTGCTTCTCTTATAATTCTAGGTTTTCTCTCAATCAATTTATTGATTGTTTCAAATTCAATATTACTCCACACACTGTACAGTATCTGCCACAGAGCATTCGGAGAATTAGGGCACTTGATACGAACTTTTCCATCTACCTTGTCCCACAAAAGTTCAATTGGGTTGAAGACCGGGGATTGCGACGGCTAGACCATATTGACTCATATTTTTTCATCCTCTTTTCCCTTAAGGTATTGTCTACATAATTTGGAAGAAGATTTAGGGACACTGTCCTGTGGCATAATGATTTTTTCCCCATTCAATCGCTGACCGCAGGGTAAGACGCGATATTCTAAAATGCTTTTATAATTTTCTTTTTTCATTATCTCGTCAATACGGACGAAATCACCTATTCCATAGCCTGAAAAACATCTCAAACGATGACCGAGCCCTCTCTGTGCATAATGGTGGGTGTTATGCATTGTGGATGTAGTTTTTCTGAGCGGTAGGTTCCTCCAACCTTTCACTGTGAAGTCTTTGTATTTCAAGCCACTCTGAAGGTTTCTTTTTGTTTGCACCCTTTAGTAATGGTTTCAGCGTTGCAACTCTTCGTATTATGTTCGCCTGACGAAGTCGCCTTTGAACAGTTGAGACAGAATTGGTCTGGAACTTGTTTTAATAAGCTCCCCTCTGATTTTTGGAGCTGTGAGTCATCTGTTTCTTTTACTTCATAAAATAATCAACTTATCCTCACCTGTGGTTGTTGATTTTGGTCTCCCGGAGTGGTGTAAATCTTCATGATAACCATATTTTTTAAAGCTTTTGATAGCCCGGTGAACACTATTTTTTGAAATTTTAAGTTCAGCCGTTATTTTAAATTAAGTAGCAACAGTTTATTAACTTTGCCCATTTTTTATTCATTCAAAAGAGAAAAAACAACGTTGCAATAAGATGACATCGGGAAGCTCAAGCAATGAACTAATCCCAATTAGATAAAATAGAATAAAAAGTAAGTAAATAATGATTTGTTGACAAACAATACAAAGTCCTAATCTATAAACAGAATCAATAATTTGATAGAAATTATTCTCTGTGAATTTCTAACGAATCCAAGAGGTGAATTGTTTCTCAAAGGGCAAAGTGTATATTATGTTAGGTTGGATGGGGGAGTGCCACGCCTCATTCCACTGTGGATTCGCATGAAGCTCGTAGCTTCGGGATTGCTAGTCCCCAGCTGAAGAAACCTTGACCTTGCCAGGCCCGCACACACACCAAGGACGTGTGCCGGGGTTTCCTCCTCCCTGCAGAAACGGCATAACGCGTTGTCTGCTACTAGTAAATGGTGTATGTGCCTATTCAGCTGCCTGCAATGCCATGTTAGTAGACGGGTATGGCTCAGTAGATCCCTGGTGAATGTAGGTAAATGTCTTAAGAAAGCATTTAGCCTGCCTCTGCCCTGGTGTACTGATCCCAAACTTCTGATCGGTAGCGTATATATATGAAGGGACGGCAATTTGTCTTTTTGTCCAGAGCTAAGTAACCGCCAGAGCACTAAAATAACTGATTAGCAATATGCTTTTATATAAAGTACCACTAAAATAACTGATAACTGATGAAGTCCCGAAAATAAAACTTTTGAGACAAACAAATACTGCGAAAAATAAGATTCAAATAAAGGTTGTACACGAAAAAAATTATGCTCCTAATCAAAATGATGCTCTGTGACTAAGTCTGCATTTTCTCTCTTAATCTAGATTTGACATCCCTAAATTTATTTATTCTACAGCCGCGATTTAGGAAACAGACATCTGGTATAAAACAATCACCCTTCATTCCTTTATTGTATAATTCATTTGCAAATAAGCGGTTAGTGGACATGTATTACAGATAAATAAAGGAGGGGAGGATTATACTATTTACCTAAATAAGATTGCGTTGTATGATAGCAAGCTCTTTATCAATCCAGTAGCAATGCTTGTGACGGCAATTTGCAGGACAATTTAAGTCACGAGATAGAACACCCTTCACAATTATTTGGAAGAATATTTTCAATCGGTATTAAATGTAATAAATACATGTAACTTTAATAAGAGAGAAAATAACTTAATTAATTTCAGAGTCCCTATTAGCCCCCTTCAACAAATAATTGAATAATTAATAAAAGACGTAAAAAAAATAGAGCTAAGGAACAAATATTTTTTTTTTCTAACTGCTTTAAAAATGTAATTGTTGTAGATAAAGTTTGTACTAAAAAAACAGTACTGCATTCTTATAAAACAAACAAAAAAAATTCAAATTTTACATTTTAGTTGAAATAAAAAATAAAATAGTTGAAAAACGAATAAAATTAACGTTTCTAAATTCACCGCCAGGTAACAGCACTTACTTAACCTAGAATTTGTAGTAGTTCAAATAATTGCCGCTAGAAAGCATAAGCTTTTAGATATAAAGAATTGTAGTTCCAAAATTTGCCACCCGATCACAGCGCCATCCTGTGATAGACAAAAGTTTTCAATACGCGCTTTTGGAAGGGACGGGAAGTGGTCAGCGTAATGGACTCCCAAAAACAATCTTTGGAAGTAGCGACACCTAGTGACAAACTATATAACCATAAATGAAATTGATTTCTTAGTAAGTGTTTTTATCTGGTGGCTATGTTTATAACTACAAATATACTAATTTTAATAAATTAGTTACTTTAGTAATTAGAAAACAAAAAAAATCTGGTATGAAACACTCACACAAGTTTCTCTTACTCTAGTTTTCAAAATTGTAATCGACAAACTTTATATTACTATACCAAATTTAATAACATTCGTCGGTGTTTTTACGGAGAAAATCACAAAAACTAAAAAAATTACTTTGATATACATTATTATTGAAAAAAAAAAACGTTCATTTTTAAACTAGAAATAAATGAATATATTAATTATGTTTATATATATTAATAAAATTCAAATATTTTTTTATCTTTTTTCAAAATCATATTTCTTTTGCAAGCTATTAATATAATTCTTGGCATATTATTTGCCAAGATATTTTTCTGGAATATTGATAGAGTTCATTCATTTATATAACTTATTTTAGGGAAGGAGTTTGAGGGATCTCCTCGTAGGTATTAAGTAATACCTTTACAAACCTATGTATATCTTTCCTCCAAAGCCTCAGAGATAAAATAAAATAAGTGGTTTAACTTTTCTTTAATTTCTGTATCTAGCAAGTTAGCAAAATATAAGAACTGTGTGAAGGTAAATAGCTATTTAACAACCTTCTTCTCAAACATTTATAATAAGAGCATTCCAAAATTAAGTGCATAATATTATCATTTCTGCCCACCGCACAAGTAAAGCAACTCTTTTAGGATCAAATAAATGGGCTATTCCATTATAAAAAATCCTGAGGTGACGATCACTAGCTACTTTAATTTGAGCTATCAATCTGGTTTGAATGACATTGCACCTAATATTTACATATGAACTACCATTAGCCAAGAGACATATCAATCTATAGTGGATGTTATATGAAGAGTTAAGTACTTCATTGATGTCAGTTTAGAGAAAAAAAGTTTTAAAGTTATTAGACACCACGACCGCATGCTGCGCCTCCCAGATGTCCTGGGCTCCTACAAATAAAGTATTTCTCTCACAAGAGCCACCCGGTTAAAAGGATTGTTAGAACCATCCAAAAGCTTCACAAGTCTTCTATAGCATATCTTCACAGGTGAGCTGCTTTACATCGATAACATCTTCAGCCAGAATCTTATAGATTTCTTAAGAATCTTGGGTTTCACTTGCCGACATTCAACTTCCAGCGAACGAAACTATTGGGGACATGTCGTGGCAGATTTAAGAGCAACTTTAATAATATCAATTGGACTCGATCGACTATAGTGAAGTAATTCAAGGCCCAATTTTTAATTGATTCATTTTCTGATCGGCAGTGTATATATTCTTAAGGGGCGGCAATTTGTTTTTTGTCCGGGCAACGTAACCGCTAGAGCGGGCGCTACGCTATGATCCGGCATCTTAAAATTAATTAAATTCTGAACTTTACTTCTCAGCAGAAATATTCGTGACAATTTCCTTATCAAAAGTATTCTTTACAAACATTTCTTTAAATCAGTTTGACATGAACGAATTTGGTAAGAACAATTCCTAGAATAAGAATGAACATCCAAACGAAGTAAATTAATAAGCTCATTGGCTCTAACAAGTTCAGACTCAAGTTCAACTACCTTCTCATTTAGCTGAGAGTTGTTCAATTCTAATTCTGATTTATCAGTTGTGAGCTGACTATCCAGTTGGTTGTGAATATCAATGGATTTGGAGAACAGCTTTTCCCGATTCGCCAATTTATTTGCAAGTCCAGAGATATTTATATCTTTCAAAGAGAGACTAGATTCAAGAATTACATTTTCCTTATTAGTAACATTAAAGCCATTTAACAAACATTTAAAAGGCAATAGAAATCCGCTCATTTCGTCCTCTGGAATAATATTCTTAAATGTATTACACTTCAAACACATAAGAGGAACATGATCCATAATAGTATTGTCAAACGTAAAATCCGTCTCCAATATTCTATTAATTATGACAGAACATTGTTCCAATTTTCTATCTTTTTTGCCCATAACTACTTGATAGGTATAAAAATTACAAAAAATAAAAAAAAAATTTGCCGAATTACTAACAGTTCACTAGTGTAGTGGCACAGTCAGTGGGAATGGTGCGAGAGAGACGGAGCTGTACATCCCACCACCGCACAGCAAAAGCACGAACAGTGAAAGCAACAAAGTTAAAGTTTACTAAAAATAATAAACAAATACACTTCTCGTTCACAAGAAAGTGATGGCTTCAAGTAAAAATTTGACCTTGAGACACAAATTAAAAGTGCTTTTTCACAAATGTCTCTCGATGAAAATGATAAAATTAATGGCTTAATAAAAATAAAATCCCAATTAATCAAACTGTATAAAATTCAAATAAAAAAGAAACACAAAACATAACTATAATTCAAAATACTTAAAAGCACGTAAAACAGTATCACTATGTCAACGTCCAAATAGCTAATAGTCGTAAAAATTGTATGATATCAGAAATGTTTCTATTAATCAACATGACACGATCACAATACTTCCTCTAGTAATTAACGTTCCCAAGGTAACCTGAGACGCGAACTTTAGTCAGTATTATTTTATTTCTTTTTTATTATCCTATTTTTATTGCGTGTAGCCACATGTTCATTGGTGAGCGGAACCTTCTCAATGTACTACTGGCTGAGGATCGTGTAAGCTATAGACGTTTTGACGAACAAAAAACTAAGGATTGCAGTGGACCGGGGATCTGCGCGTGGGAGTCCAGCGTGACACCACTTAGCTAATCCCTTTCCGTTTATTGACATTACTGATATAATACCCACCTTTTTAAAGCTGGTATAGAGAGCCATCTAGCAGACCAAGAGTAAAGGAGGAATGGAATTCAAATTTTTAATTATGATAATTGATGATATAGCGAGAAGGGTCAGAAATAAGATCAGCACCAAAACTAATTTCATCTCGAAAGCCAAAGTTTTCTGACTCCTGACTTTCTCAACCCCTCATCTAACGATTGCGTAAAGCTCTGTACCCCCCTAAAAGAAATCGGTTAATCTCTACTCTGGGCGATTCTTCCTCCTTTGGGTAGTTATTTCTTCTACAAACTTTCTGTACCGAGACATCTATCAAGACGTCTCGGTCCTGAACCACATCTGGCCGAGTATTATTAATATGGAGAGATTGGTAAGTACTATACGATCCTAATATAGCGAATTTTATGTACTTTTAATGACCAGACTTGAAGTCGGAAAGGGGTCTTGCATCTGTGCAAGCTTGAGATGCAAAACTGGCCTTATGTTCTGTCTACTTAAAAAAAAAAAAAAACCCTCCGCGGACGCCTAAGGTTATCGAAAAAATATATTACACAACCCCTCTTATTTCATCGAACAAGCCGACGAGGGAGAGTGTGGATCTTTTATAGTATTTGTGAAAGCCTTATGGATGTACCATGACAACTTTATTATTATTCAGTCGCAAGCCTCGTATTTATGGTGATTTGGGGGGGGGGGGGAATGTATCTCCCGAAATTTCGGCAAACAGTTAAAATGTACTCTGCCCGCAAGGGGTATGTAATGCATGCAGTTACTTGCGGAGTAGCGACCACACTCTCCCTAGTTGTGTCTCCGTCCCTAGTTAATTGGCGAAAGCCAAGGGAAAAAGGAAGGGATTAGCTGAGTGGTAGCGCGCTGGAGAGGCAACGCGGGGACGCGGGTTCGAATCCAGCATGCTGCTCTTAGATTTTCTCTTCCCAGGAGCCTTTTCAACTCACTGTCCGGTGATGGACAGTGTTGTCTGTGAGCAGAGAACACTGCTTAGAGGCCGGCTGTGCATTGGAGAAGGCTCAGGAGCCACAATAGATCTTTCAGGTCACAGTGCAGTAATCCCCTACACAATCTAAAATGTATTCGAAAATATTTTCTTTAACAATAACGCTAATTTTTTATTGACCTGATTTTTGATTATCTGCTTTCTTACAAATGACTTATCTCCGCTAAGAAATGATATATTCTGATATTAATTAAATATATTGATTGAAAAATTATTATTAAAAAAAAATATATTCATTTACATTTATTAATAATTTATTAACAACAATACTTAATTTATTAAGATGTAGATCTGGATTAATTACACGTAATTAACATCATCCCTTATTGAGGACAATTACTTAATTTATCAAGATGCAAATATGGATTGATTACATATTAATAACATCATTCCTTCCTATATTATTTATCCATTTTACTCAAATTGGTAAAAAAGTTAGATAACTTGCTACCCACCTTTTTTTTTTTTGAAGCGGGGCACCAATGCACTGCGACCTTTTATCCGGTCTATTGTGCTATCCTACCCTCCTTAGATAGCGTCAC
Organism: Triatoma infestans; assembly: GCA_011037195.1. Lineage (NCBI taxonomy): Eukaryota > Metazoa > Arthropoda > Insecta > Hemiptera > Reduviidae > Triatoma > Triatoma infestans. The sequence continues at coordinate 13,090 of JAAEAF010004693.1, read as the reverse complement.
TTTAGAAGTAAAACTGTTATATCAACACTTTATTCATTATTTGTTTAACTGTAAAATGTGGTTCCTTCGTGTATTTTTGCAACTGTATACCTTCAGATTTTTTGTCTATTTCGCAGTTAATTATTTTTGAAAAACGCTCTTCTTCCAACATTATATACGAAGAATACTATTATGAAGCGATTTGCGTGATTTGAAAAGCTCCGAGGGCATATATTGAGTCCAGCTGTACTGCCCTTAGATTTTCTCTTCCTAGGAGCCTCTACAGCTCACTGACCGGTGTTGGACAGTGTTGTCTGTAACGTTCGGAGGCCGGCAGCGCACTGAGAAGGCTCCGAGTGCCAATCAGTTATTTATTTTTATTTGTAGATGTTGGCACGCCTTAAATTAAAAAAAAAATTATAATAATATTTACTATTAAGATGATTATTATTATAAGTGTAAAACAGTATGTAAGTTTTTGAAAAGTGCATTAATTGCTTCAAAAACAGAAAATTATTCTGAATATTTATACATTCAATTATGTTCACTATTCTTTTTTTTCTTTTTTTAAACGATTATGACATCGACTGCTTTGGTGTTAGCTTATTGTTTCCCTATAATTAAAAGAATTTCTTTTTAGTTTTATTTATTTAGTATATTTATTATATTTATTTTTTCCTTTTTCTTTTTTTACATATTTAGATTAGATAGTTGTTGACTTATGTTAAATTTGACTTTTATAAATAATAGCTTCCAGTAAGTCTCGAAGTAATTTTAATAAGTTTATGTTTATTGCAAATTCAACTCTGCATACTCGGTACTGCACCATACTGATTGTAAAAAAATAAAAATTGCTATAAAATGTAAATATATTGTAAATAAAAATATTATTATTCGCCCAAACACAAATGATTCTACATTACATTAACTATTTACATAACTACATTTTGTGAGTTGAATGCTGAAATCCACACTGATAAAACCTATCACTCTTATTAGATACATATTATGAAATATATTTTAAGTAGTACTGCGAACAGTACTTACTTACGTATTACTTAAGTAATACTACGAACGGAACTTTTGCCGTGGCATTTGTGGTATCCATGATAACAGTTACATCCCTACTGTTGTATTAAATAATTATTTCATATTCAAAAAAAACATATTCTATGTTAACATATAAACTGTGACTTTTTTATGTGTTAAATATACAAAATTTTTAACCTTTCCAAGATCATGTCGAATCTTAATAAACAAATTAAGAAAATTAAAAATAAAATGAGGCTCTACAATTATATATATATAATTAAATAGATGTCATATGATAATCTCAGTTTTAGAAATGGTGTTAGCGGCCTCGTCTCAATTGAAAGAGCAACATTCCACAAACGGAATAGTCGTGATGCAGGGAGAACCTGTTTTTCTTTCCATTCTTAGAGTAAGTGACCACCTCACAAAAAAGCGTTACTAACACTAACTTGCAATAGTTACTACTAATAACATGAAATAATTAAACAGAGGTCATATGACAATCACAGTTTAAGAATATAGTGCTGGCTGCGTCTCAACTCAATTGAAAGAGCAACGACCGGTAGAACCAGCCAGAGTTAGAAAAAGAGAGAAACGGCCGTAGAGAGAAAGAGTGAGTGACCAAGATGATAAGACTTAAACAATACATACGATTCCAACTGGCAGAGATAGTGTAGTGGGTAGAGATGCCCGGCTTAGAGTAAAAGGTCCCAGCATCAAAACTTGGAATTTTATAAAAAAAATTCTTCGTAATCTCACCCTTTCAAATCCTAATATGGGTGGGAGGAGGATTTGGCTCCTACGTTGATGTCGTCACTGCGCCAGAACTCCCTTTTCCCCCCTACTCTTTTTATATGTGTAGTCCACATTACAATATGAAAAAAAATACTTGGTGTCGTTTTAGAGAAAATAGTAGAAAACTGACAATATTTCTTAGTAAAAACGCACTTCCAATCATCCGATTTTTTCAAACTCGAAATTACAACAACATATTTATTTCTAATTATTATTATGTACATGATAGCATGGTGTAATAAACTGAAATAGCACTTAGAGGAAACCTTAACCCCACCATTCCCCTAAAAGTACCCTTAAATGAATTTTTCTGGAGAAATGTTTCAAATAAAAGTTGTAGCTCTTTGTATGTTGAGTCGACATGCGAAGTTTCAAGATAATTTTTGGAGCCATTTCTGAGAAAATAGCAAAAAAGTAACAAAAAAAATTCAGTAAAGTGGTACTTCCAGTTGAAGAATTTTGACAGATTACCTACTGTCCGATCCCATGGTGATGATACCTAAACGGGGTATCAAGTTCGTCCTTTAAAACGATTTTTAGTTTTTGCAAACAGCTCTGTTCAGGGGTCCTCAAAACGGGTATTTCCGGTGATAACTCGATATCGAAAATTTGACACAATTACAATACCTCCTCTTATATTACGAGTAAGAGAAAGTAATATATTGATTTATCTAACTATTGCAAACAGGAAATTGTAGTTAATTGCAATATAAGAAGGACTTCCTTTTACTATCGACCAATTAGTGATTAAAATAATAATAATAAACTACAACTACCTTTGATAAATCTGGCAGTTATCTAAAACAATTCAGATAACAGTCTCTATATCTTTAAAGAAAGTAGGTTTATGAGCCGTCATTCATTGAACCGTTTCACAGCACTGCAAAAATGTCGTCGCTACTTCGTATACTTTTGCAATTGCAAGCTATTGCATATGTTGTCGTTATTACAGGCAGGTACCGTAATTTTATTTTATTTTTTCTAATTGGAACAAATAGTTGAAAAGTGTATATATTATAATATCAAGTACAACCGACCTTAATTATTCAAAAATTAAATGTCAAATAAATGAGGTAAGTAAGGGACAGTGAATAAAAGTATAGAGAGACCCAATAATCTTGAAAATATTTTGCCCACATGTCGCTTTCAAAGAGACTGTATTAAAGCGTAGCAAACTTTCCAAGATCATCTTGGATTGTACCCTTTTGTTAGAGGGCGTGCTTTCTTGTGAGCTATTTATAATGGCCTTAAAAGCATTTTAAATTAGATAAGAATAAAACTTCAACCTGTCGGCCTATTCTATGGGTCTCTGTCATGGTACCTAAAACTTTCTTTCATAAGAAATGAATTATGATTATTATCAGTGACTCAAGTTCTTTTCGGTATTCATTCTTTGGTCCCTGATATGATCTTCTCCGATGGCGTTCTGAGAATTATGAGAAAATGTTACTCTTCCGCCCGATAACTCCTTCCTCCGAAGATGCTGTGCACTGCAGAAAATGGAAATTTTAATCAGAAATATTGATAAGGTTCTATATTCGGTATTAGTTACGAAAACGCCAGTCCTCACCAGTTCAGATCTTGAACTATCTGAATAGATGTGAATTTCAGGAAATCTTAGTTAAAAATATTCGCCCATTTTTACCATCTTTAAATTAATTTTAATACGATAAACCGAGTTTATCAAATCCCTGCTTATCCCCATAAGCCAGCTTAAATTCTTTGAAATAGGTTTCAATTATATATATATAAAGTTCCAGAAGAAAATAGAGCACTGAAGAAACCAATGTAGTTATTAATAGCGTTAGAGATATTTGCCGTGATAGGCTGCTTCTTTTTGTGATCGTGGACCTTTTTGTATGATAAAATCTAAGAAGTTTTCCAACATTGGGGACCCAATTCAATGGCCTCTGTTGCTTTCTATAACTGAAACATTTCATTTGAGACCCCTGATCTTGATTCTCATTTAATAATCACTATCTCCATAGAACAAAGTCAACAACAATAAAATATTATTATCACTGATTAGATCTCTTAAAATCCTCACTCAATCATCGTTGTGTGAAAAAGTACCTGAAACTTGCAGTAACACAATTTTGGCACACATGGCATCTTCTGAAACAAAGAGTACCATTTGTGTCACTGCTATGATGATGATATTGATCCAGTAGCTGGATATATCTGTGATAGATACTGTGCCTACTCCTTTAGCTGAATAAAGTCTTTGAAATATAGACTGCCCGCTCCTGTAGAACATGAAAATATTGAATTAAATGGGAATTTTTATAAAATTTTAAGTTAATTAATTTATTTATTTATTCTTATAAGTTACTTATTTATTGCTAATAAGTACCAGTGGTTTGCCATCATTCAAGTATGCAATAACTTAGAGTTCCAAACAAAAATAAAATAACTTTAAAAAAATGTGGGGTGAAACTCTCAGTCAACTGTCACTGCTGTTAATACAATTATAAATTAAATAACAACTTTTCATTAATCTTTAAACTAAGGTCTCCGTTTCTAGTTAATAGGCGACAGTCAAGGGAGAAGGAAGAGATTAGCTCAGTGGTTGCACGCTGGACTAGCAACTCGGAGGACCCAGGTTCGGATCCAGTATGCTGCCCTTAGATTTTCTCTTCCTAGGAGCCTTTACAACTCATTGTCCGCTAATGGGCAGTTGTCTGTGGCTAAAGAACACTGCTTTGAGGCCGCCTGTGTATTGGAGAAGACTATGGGGCACAATAGATCTTTCAGATCGCAGTGCAATAATCCCCTACAACTATCTACAATCTAATATCTGTTCGAAAATATTTTCTCTGACCTGATTTTCCATTATCTGCTTTCTTACAAATGTCTTATCTCCGTTAAGAAATAATATATATAGTGATATTAATTAATATATATATTGATTTAGAAATTATTATTATAATTATATTTATTAATAATTTACTGACAAAAATATTTAATTTATCAAGATGCAAATATGGGTTAATTACACGTTAATTAACATCATTATTTCCTATATTATTTATCTATTTTATCGAAATTGCAAAAAAAGTTAGATACCTTCCTACTGCACCTTAGAGATAGCGTCACTTTAGAAGTAAAACTAAATATCAACACTTTATTCATTAATTGTTTAACTGCAAAATGTGGTTCCTTCGTGTATTTTTGCAGCTGTATACCTTCAGATTTTTTGTCAATTGCTCAGGTATTTATAAAGTTTATTTGATCTAAGTATAGAACAGAATGGTAAGTTATTGAAAACGCTCTTCTTCCAACATTATATACTAAGGATACATCAAGCGATTTGCGTGATTTGAGAAAGGTCCGGGCGCAACGATCTCAGATATTGAGTCCAGCTGTACCGCCCTTAGATTTTGTAGAGCCCGTACAGCTCACTGGCCGGTTCAGAGGCTGGTAGTGCACTGAGAAGGCTCCGCGCGCCAATGACCCTAGATGTTGGCACGCCATAAATTAAAAAAAAATATTATAATAATATTTACTATTAAGATCATTACTATACATAATAAATGTAAAAGAGAATGTAAACATTAATTGCTTCTAAAACAGAAAATTATTCTGAATATTTATACATTAAATTATGTTCACTATTCTATTTATGTTTTTTTAAATACGGTTAATGACATCGACTGCTTTGGTCTTAGGTCATACTACGTTATTGCTTCCCTATAATTACAAGAATTTCTTTTTGGTTTTATGTATTTATCTTTCCTTTTTACTTGTTTACATATTTAGATTAGATAGTTGTTAACTTATGCACTGCAGTAACTTAACAACTCTGCATACACGGTACTGCATCATACTCTTTGTAAAAAAATAAAAATTGTTACGAAATGTAAATGTATTGTAAATAAAATTATTATTATCCGCCCAAACATAAATGATTCTATGTTGTATTAACCATTTACATAACTTTACATTATGTGAGTTCTCACTTGAATGCTGTAATCCATTATGACTCGCTGATATGGGATAGTCATTAGCATTTCCTAATAACATGCCATATATATAGATGTATTTTTTATGTTTTGAATTTTCGTTTATTACACCTATATTATACTAATTTATTTACTTCATTATTTCTACTTTTACTGTCTGTTACTCCTGGAAAGAGGAACTAATGCGCTCGTACCAAATTATCGAAATTGAGTCTTCACTGGAAATACATGTTTGAGTATGATAAAAATGTTTTTAGCCAATAATTTGTTTGACGAAAGATTTGGACAAAATTCACAGACTGAAGTGTGACTTTACTGATGTTTTTTTCCAGTTTATCGCGATTTTCTTTAATCTTCACTTACTCTCTACAAAAAAACAATTTATTTTTAAACTTGGAATGCGAACTGCACTGATAAAACCTATCACACTTATTAGAAACATATTATGGAATATATTTTAAGTAGTACTGCGAAAATTATGGCGTTAAATTTCGAATGTTATATATGGCTGGTTCACCATTCTCTTCTGGACTCCAATATATGAATCACTTCTACTTCCTGCCCAGGTAGGTAGTTTCCTTCCCCCACCTATCGCCTCTATATTTATGTTGGGAAGAATGGGTGAAATGTGAAGTTTAATGAAAATTTGTTATTTAATTTATAATTGTATTAACAGCAGTGACAGTTGACTGAGAGTTTCACCCCACATTTTTTTAAATTTATTTAATTTTTGTTTGGAACTCTAAATTATTGCAGAATTGAATGAGGCCAAAGCACTAGTACTTGTAAGCAATAAATAAATAACTTATAAGAATAAATAAATAAATAAATAATTTTTAAATTTTATACAAATTGCTATTTAATTCAATGTTTTCATGTTCTACAGGAGCGGGCAGTCTATCGTTCAATGACTATGTTCAGCTACTGGGGTCACTAGCGCAACAATATAATGAACCTATCAGTGACACAAATGGTACGCTTGGATCAGTTTTGGAAGATCCAAATAGCTTCTGAGCAAGCTTTTGCCGTGGGCCAGTCAAGTCGATTTCTCGCCTTATACGATAGAATACACTGGAATGCTAGAAGATAATTAAACAACATCTGCAAACTTAACGAAAGATCTGTCCTTTAATTGTTCCAAAGATGGTCAGACATAGATTACATATCTGACCTTGAAACAAAATGTTACACAACAATATATATTTTCTTTTTATATGGAAGACTTATTTATTTGTATAATCAAAGACAATCCATTGCTGAACTGCCAGTGTAGTCAAGGAAGTTCTATTGTTGAAAATTATTGTTTGTAGTGTACAAGCAGATCTACTGGTCCTTTCTCTTGTAAATGTATAAATAGCGAGCAGTACGTTTGATGGAAAATTCCCACAGTTCCTTAAACGAACAAAACCAATTTATATCTGTTTTCATTTTCCCATGAAAAATTGAAAATCTAAAGTAATCGTAAATTACGATTAACAAAAAACTAGAGATTTTTTGACGAAACCTTTTCAGGAAGAACGGTTCGGAACTTTTAGATATCCTCTGCCAACGATTTATTGAAAATATTGAATAATATTACTAAATTCATTTATTGAGTACGAAGTTTTAGTAATGTAATTAGTTTAGGCTCTTAAAAAATAGTTCATATTGTAGTCTTTATAATTTCAGTCGTACCTAATCAAAGCTAGAAACTAAAAGAATTATTCTCTTCCTAGACTTGTCAAGTTAACTTTTGCTGACCAAGGAGAACGCATGAACATGAACGCACTTAACACTGGTCTTGATGGAATTTTAGACAATTTGTCGTATCCGTGATAACAGTTACATGCCTACTGTTGTACTAAATAATTATTTCATTTTTAATAATACATTTTCTATGTTATCGTATAAACTGTGATTTTTATGTTGTTAAATATACAAAATTTGTAACCTTCCAAGATCCTGTCTAATCTATGAACAAATGAAGAATATTAAAGTAAAATGAGACTCTACAATTACTCCTCAGCAATTACTTCATTCTTCCTTAAGCTACAGATTGATTACTTTTATAATGACATCACTCACAATATATATTCCTCTTCCATTAATCAAATAGGAAGAAGGACGTCTGGCTGGATTGGGCAGTGCTGGATCTTCTGCGTATTTATCTATTGCATGGTAATTTATAAATTACCCAACTTTTCGACAAATTTATTATCTTCTTCAGGGGTAGAAATGAAAAACGATGAACAAATTCTTTCAATCAACAAAGTACATAATATGCTTCATTTGGGATGATGTAGTTTAACAGTGCAAGTCAAAAACCAATTTAGCTATTTGTGTTTAGTTTTTGGTTTCTATGGATTATTATGTACATTGGTGTTTGATACAATCTGTTCTTCGCTTTTAATTCCTACCTCTGGAGAAGATAATAAATTTGTGGAAACCTTGGGTAATCTATAAAATTGTGTTATTTTTGTGGTATGTACCCAGAAGCTATAATTTAATTCGACTACTGTACCAAATTTCACACTCTGGCCACTGTACATGATCTTTTATTTGATAGCTCAGTATCCCTTTCTATATTCTTAGAATATGAAGACTGACTTTGGATATTTGTTTCATTAGGCATTTCTTTGTCTGAAACTATATCAGCATGATTGGACTAAAAATATATATTTGAATGATAATCATCCGTTTAAGCTCAGGGTTTTTCATGTATTGGAGTGTATTGACTGTAAATACATGTTTTGAGGTGCCCTGACATCCTGCTATAAAGATATAATATGTTTTTAACGAATTGTCTGTATGTGTGGAAATATCACAAAAACAAAAAATATCACAGGAAGGTCAAAGTGGTATTCCGTTTAGGTACCAAAACCGCATCTAACACGGAAGTGAATCCGTCAATCAGATGTGTGTGACTTTACTGCTTTTCGAGATTTTCTCGGCTCCATCGATTTTGTTTAAGCTTCGTACATTATCTTCATATACAAATACCCATATATATCACTTCTATTTGGAACATTTTCCTTAAAAAATTGATTTTCGGGGGGTTCTGAGTACACATTAATATACATTTGAAGCATTGTTACATTTCAAATTTGACGAATATCGGTTAACCGGAAGTGCAATTTGCCTGAATAGATGTTACGTTTTTTGAAATTTTCTGGGATAACTGAGAATTCTTTCAAATTTGGAATGCTAACTGCACAGATATAAATCAATCACTTTTATTTGAATCATTTGTCCAAAAAACTTAATAATAGCTGAACTGCAAGAAAACAAGCAGTGGTTTACATAGTAATAGATAGTTTTGCGGAATTTGTGCTGTTAACTTTAAAATTAATATGGACCTATAGGCGCGTTATATTGAACAACAATTTCCCCAATTCTTTACCTGCCTGGATTGATAGCTTGGTACTTGTTCTCCCACCACGGCTATATTTATGTTAGCACAAGTGAGAACATTTCGACGTTTAAAAATAATTTGTCATTTTTATTTATAATTGTTTTAAAATGAGCAATAAAAGGTTGGGTGTTCCATACCAGATTTTTTTTTTTTTAGGGATCCTGTTCGATCATAAACGTTCAAAAATTGTTTGCTTTTCATTTCCGCTCTATATTGGGTATGAATTATGGTGATTTGATACAGTTAGTCCAGTCTGTTACATGGTTTTGCGTTGGCCTGTAAATCGTTTACTATCTATGATAAAGTTACACCATAATATTGAGAATGGTGTCAATATTACATTCACGTAATATACTAGCATATTTTTTCATTTTTCCAATAATCACTGATTAGATCTCTTAAAATCTAAATCATACTCACGCACTCATCGTTGTGTAAAAAACTACTTGAAACTTGTAGTAACACAATTTTGGTACACCATTACATTTTCTGAAGCAAAGTGTACCATTTGTGTCACTGCTATGATGATGATATTGATCCAGTAGCTGGATATAGTCTTTGATAGATACATTGTCTACTCCAGTAGCTGAAATATTGTCTTTGATAGTTACACTGCCCGCTTCTGTAGAACATGAAAATATTGAATTAAATGGGAATTTTTATAAAATTTAAAGTTAATTTATTTATTCTTATAAGTTACTTATTTATTGCTTATAAGTACCAGTGGTTTGCCCTCATTCAATCATGCTGTTCGGTATTTATCCGTATTTGAATTTGCCGCCGTTAAAATATAATAACTTATAACTATTTAGGCTGTGTCCTAATTGTAGAGAGGGGGTAGTCCCTTTTTCGCCCTCTATAAGTCAGTCTCTAGTTAATACTCAGACAAGTAAGGTGTCCGTGTAACACGCAAACGTCTACTCAATTTAGACTTTGCGCTTTCCTTTCTGTGAAAACCCATGTGTTGTCACTTCTGGTTTTCCTCGGTGTTAGTGTTAATAAGTCAGTCACTAGCTAAAGCTCAGACAAGCCAGGTGTATGTGCGAATATAATTTGCTTATGCGATTTAGACCACTGCGCTCTCCTTCCGTGAAAACTCATGTGTTGTCACGTCTGGTTTTCCACGGGGAATTAGTGTTAATAAGTGAGTCACTATTTTACACTCGTACGAGCAATATAATGCAGTAGACAGCACATTCTACTTAAACAGTTTATACTACATCCGCTTTCCTTTTCGTGAAAACCCATGTGTTGTCACTTCTGGTTTTCCTCGGGGTCAGTGTTAAAAAGTTGATTTCTTGTCGAGTGAGTATCTCCGGACTCTCCCAGCCTGCTAAGGTTGATTGTACAAGCACATGGTCTACTTCCGGTTGCTTCTCCGGCCTTGCAGCTTTCCTTTTGCTATGATGTTGATATTGATCCAGTAGCTGGATATGGTCTTTGATAGATACACTGCCTACTCCAGTAGCTGGATATAGACTTTGATAGATTCACTCTCCGCTCCTGTAGAACATGAACATTTTGAACTAAATTGGAATTTTTTACAAATTTAAAGTCAATTTATTTCTTTATTCTTATAAGTAATTTATTTATTGCTTATAAGTACCAGTGGTTTGCCCTCATTCAATTATGAATAACAAAGAAAAATTAAATGTGGGGTGACACTCTCAGTCAACCTTCACTACTGTTAATACAATTATAAATTAAATAACAAATTTTCATTGAACTTAAACTCGGTCTCCGTGCCTAGTTTATAGGCGAAAGTCAAGGGAGAAACAAGAGATTAGCTTAGTGGTAGCACGCTGGACTAGCAACGCGGAGGACCCAGGTTCGATTCCAACATGCTGCCCTTAGATTTTCTCTTCCTAGGAGCCTTTACAACTCACTGTCCGCTGATGGGCAGTGTTGTGTATAGCTAAAGAACACTGCTATGAGGCCGCCTGTGTATTGGAGAAGACTATGGGGCCACAATAGATCTTTCAGGTCGCAGTGCAATAGTCCCCTACAACGATCTACAATCTAAAACCTATTCGAAAATATTTTCTTCAAAATAATGCTAATTTATTACTGACCTGATTTTTTTGATTTTATTGATTGGCCTAAAAATTTACATTTGAAAGATAATCAACCGTTTACGCTCAGAGTTTTTCATTTTTAATGTATTATCTGTAAGTGTGAAAATATCGCAAAAACAAAAAAATTCGCAGAAAGGGCAAAGTTGGTATTCCGTTTAGTACCAAAACCTCATCTAACACGGGAGTGTCAATCAGAAGTGTGTGACTTTAGTGCTTTTCGAGATCTTCTCGGCTCCAACGATTTTTTCTAAACCTCGAAATTATTAATCTTAGGATATTTTTGTAACAGTTCTCAATTTTCATTTTGTTTTTTTTTTAATTTGTTTTGCATTTTCTTTAACAAAACAAGAAAGAAACCCCATGATATTTTTATCGTTGGAAAGCTGTTGAAATGTAGATGTTTTTCTGTAATCGGACCTTACGCTAGCTTAAAGGAATTTATATGAAAATACTATTGAAAAGTTGTTTTTAACAGTCGAAGCGCTGTAGAGTTGAGTTTAAAGTCTCTGTAAAACCTTATAATTAATTCAATTAAAATAAAACTTCTGCTTCTTATAGGAAATTTAATGCTCTTTCCAAAGGTGTAATTGAATATGATTTATGTGAAAATATTTTTGAGATATAATCAATTTTATGAGAAAAAGTAGGAAAATTGAAAATTTTGCAAAATGAAGAATAACTTTTGAAGGCGAACGAATCGGACCATGGTTTATTAGAAATTTTTTGTTCCATATAAAGTGAAAAACCATATCCTGAAGTATTGCCAGAGGTTGCTGTTACACCCTGTATAATTAAACAGATGTCAAGTGATAAGAAATAGTGTTAGCGGCCTGTTCTCAATTGAAAGAGAGTAATCAACTAGAGTTAGAAAAAGAGAGAAACAATCGTAGGGAGTAGAGTGAGTGACCAATTTGATAGGACTTTAATAATACATACGATTCCAACTGGCAGTGATGGTGTAGTGGGTAGAGATGCCCGGCTTAGAGAAAAATGTCCCAGGATCAAAACTTGGAATATTTTAAAATTTTTTCTTCCTAACCTTACTCTTCAACTTACTGTGGGTTTGGCTTCGACGTTAATGACGTCACTGCGCCAGAACTCCTTTTTTCCCCCCTTCTCTTTTTATATGTGTGTTCACATTACAAGTTTAAAGAAAATACTTGGAGTCGTTTTAGAGAAAATAGTAGAAAACTGAAAAATACTTCTTAATAAAACCGCAATTCCGATCATCCGATTTTTTCTAACTCGGAATCCCAACAACATATTTAATTCTAATTATTATTATGTACATGATAGACTGGTGTAATAAACTGAAATAGCACTTTAGATGAAACCCCACATCTCCACCAAAATTACCCTTCAATAAATTTTTTTGGAGAAATGTTTCAGATAAAAGCTGTAGGTCTATGTATGTGGAGTTGACCTACGAAGTTTCAAGAAAATTGTTGGAGCCATTTCAGAGAAAAATGGCAAAAAATTCACAAAAAAAAATTCAGTAAAGTGGTACTTCCAGTTGAAGAAATTTGACAGATAACCTGCTGTCCGATCTCATGGTGATGATAGCTAAACGGGATATCAAGTTTGAACTTTTATACGATTTTTAGTTTTTGCAAACACCTCTGCTCCTCAAAACGGGTATTTCCGGTGAACACTCGATATTGAAAATTTGACACAATTACAATGCCTCCTCTTATACTACGAGTAAGAGAAAGTAATATATTTATTTATCTAACTATTGCAAACTGGTAATATATATATACACCAAGTTCCAGAAAATAGAGCACTGGGAAAATCCAATGTAATTATTAATAGCATTAGATATATTTTCCGTGATCATCGACCTGTTTGTGTGATAA
>JAAEAF010004691.1:17500-94870 GCA_011037195.1 Triatoma infestans | reverse complement strand
ATGTTTATTTTCTTTAAGAAAATTATTATTTTCTATATGAAGAAAATCTTACGATCTTTCAAATTTTGGAAATTGAGTTTTCACCGGAAATTATGTTTTGAGAAGTAACCTGATTAAATTTATATATAACCTTAATCCAGTTATAAATTCAAATAGAAAAAATTCTCTACAATCAACTGAATAGAGTGGAGACAAATTTTGATTGAGCCTCAATAAATATTTAAATATTCATAAATATAGAGACATATCAACATTTCATGCTTCAGGTTGAAAATTCAAATTTATATATATATATTGATTTCCACACATTAATTTCCGCCCTATGGGACTCAAATTAGGAACTGAAAGATAATATGGCGCCAAGTTTGAGGTGATTGATGGTGGCAGTGGCATAATAGATCATCGATTATTTTGAATAAATGCAAATAGGCTCGATTCTTACGGCATGAGTAATTTAGAAGTCTGGTCTAAAAACCTGACTTGCTGGTCTAAAAACTTGATTATATTAAGGAAAAATTGTTTGGGCCAATGCCCTTTTTCAGTGGTAGCCCGGTCTATTTGCCAGCAAGATAGACTTTCTTCAGCTAAAATTAACTTCACATACGATCGAGACACTTTGTTTAACAACTCCTCATTTAAATTCTGGGGAGCCTGTTTGGCCAATGTAACTGCAGCTTCATTACTCTCTCGACTAAACCTTACTTCAACCTTCTTCTGTATCTCTTAGCTACATACAGTGCGCCTTATTTTTTCAATTAAAGGTGAATGTTTATTGTTGTTTTTGATCCTGCACTCTGTATAAATTGTTATTTTCACCATATTCTGACTAGTTTTCCTAATCTGAGCTCTTGGTCCTTATTGCTGATTATTAGAGCACGTCTGTTAAAGGAAAATCGAACTTCAGGTAATTCTGTTTCGTCTTTATGCACAAAAAAGTAAATCCTGCTGCATCACAGCATTTGCTATCCATCAATGTAAATAGACCTATTTTCTGAAAGGAAATAATATTTTTTTATGATGAACTGCAACTCCAGATGTTTCATTCGTGTGTGTGTGTTGAATAAAATATCAGCGGGTTTCATTTACACTCGGAATAGTAACCATAGATAGGGACAATAGGGACCTATCACTTTTGTTTGAACAGTTCACAGGGTTAATTCATTTTAAGGTGGTTTTGGTAGAACGGGAGGTTATTGTTTCCTCTAAACTCAATTTATTATACGACCTTATCATCTATATAATATTATTTAGAATTAAATGTATTCTCAAAACTCCGAATTTTAAAAAAAAAAAATCGGTTGACTGAAAGTATGACCTTACCGAATTGTTTTTTCAGTTTTCTTCGTTTTTTTTCAAAAGACACCAAGGAGAAAACTTTAAAGTTCGCATCCTATCCACATATATAAATGCCTATCACTTTTATTCGAAACATTTTCCCGGTTGATTTTTTGGGGGTTCTAATGGAACAGTAGCGTTATGCTTTCCTCTAAAATAATATTTCAGTATCATGTCTGGTTTTAGCATCTACATAATACAATTATAGGTTAGAAGCATTGATTGAATTCTAAATTTGAAGAAAATCGGTTAACCGACTACAACGATTTTTATCCTTGGAATGCTCACTACACAGTTAAAATCCTTGTAATTTTCTTTTGGAACATTTTTCTGGCAAAAATTGATTTTAGTGAGGTTCTGGAGACCTATTATATATTGAAATTTAAATAGCCACTACAAGCTTTATTAGTTGAGACATAGGGCGCTGTCATACCAGTTACACTCAGTTATACCTGATAGCCCCTACCACTTTTTTTTATGTAAGCCCTTCTAAACGTTTGTAAATGTTACAATTTTAAAGAAAACTTGACTATAATGTTTCACATTACAGTGATTTTTTTGTCCAGGCACCATTTTATGGTATACCAGTGATTTTAAAGTATTTCTTAATTCATTACAGGTTTGGTGCAAGGAATGGTAACTGGAATGAGAGGATTATGTAATGGGCTTGGGCCAGCCATGTTTGGAATCATTTTCTATCTTTTCCACGTTGATCTAAATTATGATCCTGCAAGATTTGATAATAATACTTCTGGGCAGCATATTGATATTACACCTCAAGTGAGTTGTAATTTCCTTTTATTGTACTTATAATTTTGTATCTGCCAAGAATTGTTTCTACAAGAATTTGGTTTTAATGTCTCTTTAACTTTTTTTTTTTTAATCGTCGAAATCTGGAAAATAAAATGGTTGGTCACCCATTTACATGTTTATATAACATGAATGTTATCATATTTTTATTAAGTATTAATCAACACTTCTTCGTGTTCTTCTATAGAGTTTTGTCTTTACACCAGATTAGATAGAACCATTTTCAAACAAATAAAGTAGATAATTAATCCCTTAGATCAAAATTTTCAGACAAAAATGTGAAAGTTTCTAACAATACAGGATGACAATTTTTTTTTTGTTTATTTATTATTTAGTTATTTTTTATTTATATATAAAATTTTAATTTAGAGATACATCAACATTTCATGCTTCAAGTTGAAAATTCAAATTTAGAATTAGATAGAGGTATTGCTTTCTAATTGAAATTTATAATGAACTTAATAGGAAACATTTAATTTCTAATTGAAATTCTTATTTGCCTTGGCGAATTTTATTTTGAGTAATTTGCTTGCTTGTTATTTGGCCTTGATTTTAAAATTGCATGATAAAAGTAAACGTATTGCTTATTTTATATGCAATCTTTGCGCCCAAAACTATCGTTTGGAAGAAAGCTTAATTTTAACTCGACAATTTTTTAATTTTCTTTATTTCTAATTTTACTAAATTCAGAATATTAACTTAATACTTTGTTATTCTGTAATTATAGAAATTGGTATTTTCATTCTATTACGATTAATTTTAAACTGAGGAAGAAGTAATGTGGGAAAAAGTTTTGTGATCACCGTTATGTCTGGATTTGTTTGCATTATATAAAAACAGAATAAGAGGTTTTTATTTGGGTTTCCCAATTCATTTATGAGTATATCAGCCACTTTATTCCACTTCATCAATTCTAAAGTAATTGCTATATTAGAAGATAAACTCTAAAATTCTGATTATTTCAAACTATTATCAAATTAATTATCAAATATTATTAAATTGTATCAATATCAAATGTAATATTTTTTTTAACTTTCCTTATTGAAGATTGATGTAGATTATGAATTTATCTGTAACATTATTCTAGGTTTGAATTGATCTAATTTAATTGTCGGGTATATCTAATACTTCTAAGAGCAGAGCCCATTTTATTAATGAAGATTTGATATTATTCAATCCAAGTTTGTCATACAAAATGTCTATCAAACTTGGCAGTCCTTGTCATAATTCCTACAAAGTGGAATCTACAGAAAGACCCAAGTAAATGTAAATACAAGCTTTCCAGGCGGCTTTTTGTTGATGTGTGTGAGTTTAGGGGCCGTATTTATTATGGGCTTCGCAAGTAGGATCCGCTACCAACTTCCCACTTTTATTCAAGATACAGGAGCAACAGTTTAGGAGTCCTCATATTTTATCCCTGATTTAGTTATGTTTTATTTTTTAAGAAGTAATTAACTCCGAATTTTGTATCATCATTAAAACCAATTTTTTTGTTTAGAAACTTGAAATATTTTCTCAAGAAAAAAAGGTTAAAAGGTAGAAAATATTTGTGCTAATTATTGAGAAAGGTACATTTTATTAAGATCGTGATTTGACTTGTCTTTTAAAAATGGAATGCAGTTTACATAAAAAAAGCCTACTTAAATCTGATTTTTTTTTTCATATCTTCCAAAAAAATTTCCTTTCGTATGCTAAAATCGGAAGACAAATACATTTACAAATAACACAATTTTATATTTTACTTATTAAACCTAAAATGTTGTAATTTATATATCTTATGCAGACTTTAAAAGAATATTGTTCCATCACAAAAGTTAACCCTTAAGCACTAATTCAATCATTTTTTCGATAATTTCTGGGCCTAATTTTTTTTTAAATTTCAGTCCTAGAACCCTTTTTTTTTATGTCTTTAACTAAACTTCGATTATTCACTTAAATCATCGATTTTAAGCTTTAATTCAATCCCTAAGTATCATTGGGTTTTGAAGATTGCGGAGGTGAATGATATTATTTTCCTAAAGTCCATCATTCTTTCACAATCGCTAAGTTAATATTGGGTCATTGTCCCGGTGGAAACCTCAATTGCCGTAATAATCCAATTTTTGGACAGATTTAATTTTAATAAGTTTAAAAATTAACGAAAAATCGAAACCTTGTCTGCATTTACTGGTTTAATTTTCTATATTGCATTATACCGTTATTATAAGAACTTGACTCATAATATTGTTATCCTGAAGAATTCCAAGTTTTTTTTCTACTAATGTAGATTTATTCCCACATTATTTCTAATTATTTCTTTTGTTACTATGGCTTACAGGAGCCTGTTTGGAATATTATTCAGCAGGTATTGTGTTAGTTATTTTAATTTAGCTATTTTTCAAACTTATAAAGTAGAAAAATATTTATTAAATTAAGTTTTAATGTCTCTCTTATTTCCTTTATTAACAGTTGGTGCCCGGACCTCCATTTGTATTTGGAGCCTTCCTAGTCATATGTGCTCTCCTCGTAGCTGCTTTTATTCCTGAAGGGGGTAATCAAGGTATTACATTGAGACCAACCACTAGAAGACAGTCAGGTTCGTTTCTAATTGATATGTAATTTTTATTAATGATTTTCCTTATTACAATTAAAGTTCAACGTTGGGTTATTGATTGCGAAACTTCGCATCAATGTAGATGGCTTCTATAAAAGAAAATATAATGAAGGATTCATATATTTAAAAATTAATTTCTGGACAAGTAAACAAGAGATTTAAATATAATATAGCATTATACGTTTTTTTTTGTTTTTTTCTAAGGTGCACAACAGCTGAGGTTCTTTGCACCAGCATTATACTTATATTTAAGTACAATCATTACTGAATTCAGTTTATCCTGTTCTTAAAATCCGTTACATTAATTTAAAATTTCAAATGCGTCCGCCGTGACTATTACAGGATCTATTTCGGAATCCTTCATATATATATGTTCGTGTCTTTCACTAAAAAATAGTGAGATGAATATCAAAATTTTCGTTTAATAGCCACCGCCGTCTTCGAACCTATTGTTTGTCATGGATTTAGCCAATAAATCATCCAAAGAGTCTAAAGCAATAAGGGTAAACATGATTTCACAGGCATCTTTTGTACAAAAAGTAATGCAATTTTTGAAGAACTATATATGTACAAATATATACAAAGAAAGATTACATAAAGAAGAACAGAAAATAGGTTAATTTCTATCATTTGACTTATATATGGATTTTAATTTATATATTTTTATTTTAAACTTAAAAATATTGATTTCTATTTTTTTCTTTTGAAGGGTTTTTATTGTTTTCCTCAAGAATAAAATTCTTCATAACTTTACCCCGTTTTATTTTTACTTTCTTAGCAGTTGACGGTGTATTTACAATTGAAGTTGATATTTGGGACCAACAATCGTTGATGAATGAAAAAGTTGAAAATCTACATTCGATCCTGGAAAAAGCATTGAAATTTCCAAAATTATTTTTGCTTATTTTAAAAAAAAAGACTGACCTTTAAAATGCTGTTTCAAGCCAGTGTTTCTGTAATTATTCATTTGTCCAGTTAATACATTTTTCTTCAGTGCAGACAATTTTAAGCGCTTAATTTCATCACAGTTTTAGTTTCATCAACAGATTTGCTTGTTATAAATAAATATTATTCTGATTTCATTACTTCTTGTCGAATTTTTTTTTTGTAATCATAGTTAAGAAATAAGCAAAATTTAGCTTGGCTGGTGCCAAAGATAAATTTTTTATATTTGAAAGTATCTTCAACGTTTCGGACACCTTTGGTGTCCTTCCTCAGGACTACATGAAAATAACAAAGAGAAATATCAGAAAAATTACATCTATGTAGTGAGAAACAACATAGAAGCATTACAGATTAGAAGTAACCGAGATATTATCAACACAAATGTACATAAAAAAATAAACTTAGAAGAGTAAAAAACAGAACAGAATGTCGTTAAGAAATATTTGAATGTCTTTAAAATTTTCCTATAAAAATTTTGTTTTGTTGCCAAGATTTCCTTCTGAATTTCTGGATTTTATCATTGATGAATCTAAATTTCCTTTACCTCATTCTTTAATAGTATCAATTAGTTTATTCAACCGTGGGTATGTGGCTTTTTTAGGTTTATTTTTTCGATAGCTTTGTTGAACTGGTGTACTAAGAGTGTAAAATGCAGCAAAAGTTCGATGTAACATTATAAAAGAAACATTTATTGAATTCGAATTAAACCTTAAAGAATTGATTGAAAATATGTGAATGGTATACTTCATTTGCCTACGGTTAACCTAAAGTTTAGCAAAAAACAATAGTACCAAATAGTGTACTTTTTTTTAAATAGTCGTACTGAAAAGTGATGTGTAGAGTAGAGGACATCCTGGAGTATGCCGCAAAGCACTGGATCCTTCTGGTGTAATACCCGATATTTTCCTCCGCTGTTACACGGACGTCATGGGGCTCATGCCAGATCCCTTTATAGAATCTGTGAGACAGAGGAGGAAACACCCTTCTTTCTTATATGACAGATTGCTTGGGTTGTGAGGCAAATAAGGTTCAGGATCTTTGGTCGGAATAGGATGTCGTGGAAGAGCTTAGGCTATTTCCCTTTAAGTTATTGTCCGATTTGTTCGGACTTCAATGAATCTTAGATGGGTTAGTACCTGTTTTTTGTTCCAGCCCAGGTTTGTTGTTGTTTTTCATTGGGGTAGCCCTGTTGGCTCAATGGGGCTTTGGATAGCGTAGGGTTTGGTCCCTCCCCACAAACGAATAATAATAATAGCCACAAAGCGCACTTTTGACTTCCTTTCACGCTAATCGTGGGGTACCTCTGGAACTGAAGACATGTAGCAATCAACATAAAACGTAGATCTTTTAACGTACATTATAGTGGACATTAGTGTTTGATGACGTAAGCTAAAGAGCACGTTTAAACATTCTATATAATCCATAAATATCCCCTTGTATATGTTTACATAACATTTCACTTGTTTCCTTGGACCAGTTTCTAAAATTATGGTCACAGAACTAATCCGACGGAGCTAATAATGTCTAAAAATATAATTTTATTAATATAAATAATAGATTAAGTTTGACCGTAGTTAATAATCCAAGTACAACTATTGTTGGTAGGGATCTATTTCCTTAGTCTTCTGAAAGATTTATTTTTCGACGTTTCGGAAAAGAAGAGAGAAGAGAGACCTGTAGTCATCACAATGTCTGTAGACATTCTGATTACTACAGTTCCTGATGAAAGCCAACACAGGTACCAAGAACGTCGAAAACTAAATCTTTCTGAAGTTTAAGAAAACATTTTTTTTTTTTGCTCCTGCCAATTATCGTTGTTCTTGACACCATTCTTTAATAAGATTTATTAAACATTGAATATCTAAATAAAAATTTAGAATGACTTTGTTAACGAGGCCGTAATCCCAATTTTGTAAGTGATTTGGGGATTTATATTATCAGATTTTTTGTGACATTAAACTAAAAGTCGTAATTAACTAATTAAAACTAATATTAAGAAAATTTCTAAACGAATTTAATAATTATCACACGAAATCCATTGCCTTTTGTTTTCCCAGTAAAGTAATCACTTAGAACTGTTGCAACGAGTGGCCCCAGCTTATTATATATTTCTTTGCTGTATTATATGTCTGGATAATTAACCAAATTCCATTAGTTTATTTTTTACTTTAAACTGAATTTGTCTAGGACTTTCAATGGAAGTTCATTATGAGATGGAAAGATGCAAAAAGCATGATGGAGTCAGTCCATTATCGCCGCTCGTTGATACTTTTAGTTCTGCACTTCTCTAGGCACATCAGCTGTGATTCATTATTGGTTTAAATATGGTATATTACCTAGATTTTAATATTCTTCACCAACAGACCTGCTGGCAAAAGCTTTTTAAATTTACTTTTAAGATAGACTTAAACTGATGTAAATTTAGAGTTAATGTGTTTCCTCTACTTAGTTGGAATGTATTAGTAGATAAAAACAAAAAAGATGTGGGCATTTTTCATCCCAAAGAAAATGCAGTATATATAATTTTGTGAATGTTGCTCACACATTTATAAAAAAACAAAAAGTCACTTGATAAAATCTTGATCCCACCCAATTTAAAATTATTTTATTATTATTATTACTGTAAAGCATTAGTTTCTTGACAAAATTTTTGTTAAAACCAAAGCAATTTTGTAATTTATAATTGTGTACATATATATAGAATTATGAATAAATAAGATTTTCATTTTTAAAGGGAAGAGTTTGCTTTATGGGCCGTAATTAATGAACACTGCCTGTTTTTAATTTTTTACAAATTCACCCAATGTGGAAAATTACAGCTCAAATTGATGGAAAATGGGAACAGTGTTTTCTTTTTATTTATATTATATATATATTTTTTTTGTTTATATTAATTTGTTAGTATTGCCTCGGTCGTATTTCTAGATTAATGACACTCTAGTAAAGTATATGATTTACTGTGTAATATAGTCTGCAACAAACAGCTTTTTAAAATTAACACCTAGAAATGAGGCAAGATTAAGGCCCTAAATCTTTTAAGCTTATTTTTTGGGCATTAATTTATTTTACACAGAACGTTATAATTTTTTTAGCTTATTTCTTTTAAATTATTGTTAAGTACATCAGAGGGAGGTACTGTTTTGAATTCCTACAGTTTTACTAACGACATTCCTGTATATATTTATATTTGTCATTGTTTTAAGAAGAAAATAATTGTTTTGTAAATAAAGATTAAAAAAAAACTTTTATGAGTATACAGTTTGTAGGCAATATCAGACTCCTGAAATTAGCAAATATTTGTTATATTGTGATCACATTAAAAAGAATAAAATTAATATATATGTACATAACATGAATAATAATTATTCATTAAAAGATTTCTAAGTAATTTGATTGATCGTCATATTCAGTTTTTTGGTAAGAAATTTCTGTATACAATTACAATTCTGTATTAAAAATATTTACATCAAAAATTTTTTTTTAAAATATGGAATTCATAAATTTCAACAGAATTGAAAATTCATTCAAAATCATTGCTAACTGGAAACTATTTATGTAAATCTCTTAATTTTTTTTAATTTTTTCATGTAAATAATTGTATATTATTCAGTTAAACCCTTGTTAATTGGTTTTTAAGTCATTCTTGTTAATATATAATTGTAAAAAGAACATTAAAATACCATAAATTCCTTTTTTTTCCTAAAAGGGTATATTATATAAATGTATATTCTACTTGTACCTTACCTTAAATGGTGAACAAATTTCACATTCTTCAGAGTATATTTTAACTTATATTTTAAAAGAAAAAATAATAAAAAAATATATATATATAGTTTATATACTTAAAAAATTACAGAAAATCTTTAGAAAGTATTAAGAAGTGGTTGATCACAATATTGTTTCGAATAGTGGAAAGCTTGTAAAAAAAAGTCATCGATGATGCCATTTTGAAACTGATTAGTAAATTTTTCATTTTGAATGGGTACTTTCCTCAGTTTTTTCTCTTTTTTTTTTCTTTAAAAAAAAGTTAAATCATTTTTTTGTTTGAGAAAAAATAATTCCCTAAATAAAAGTATAAAAAAAAAATAGATCCTTTATATGTATACATCACAATATAATATCCATACAGTGGGGGATACTATCAAACATACCTATTGTATTTGGTTTAGTAATATTTTTGTAATAATGCTCATATTCAATATTTTGCCATCTTACTAATTCAAATTTAAAATAAATTGATGAATAAATTTATGATATTTATAAAGATCCAAATTTTTATGTCAACTATTAATTTCCCAACAGTATATAAATCAGGAATGGAGAAAACAGTGAAAAGGGATTTAACTGTTTACATTTCTTTCTTTTTTTAAGACTTTATGTGTTGTGATATAGGCTTACAACTTAGTGCTTTAAGTTGGGTCTTGAAAAAAAGTGTGATGTATATATATGAAAGTATTACTTTTCAAAAGTACCTAACTTATTTATATTTTTCTTTTTCGGATTTGTAATTGAAGGCATTGTTTAATAAAAATTTTGAAATAAAACTTTTTTTCACATCAATAATCCATTTATCCGATAATGTTATATTTCTTAAGATTTTATAGATTAGTTGTGAGTTAGAAATGATTTTTATGAGATAGTTGCGAAAGATTTATGAACATCATAACTCAAAAAAGGAAAAAAATCAAGGGATGCTGAAAAACAAGAGAGATTCCATTGAATTAAAAACGTGCCACAAAATTTTCGGTGTCACAAACCATCCACGGAAAAGCTACATTACAACTTTTTCCAGTTTTAAAGATTTTTCTTCAAATCTGATTCAGTAACGACCCGTATACATTTTTAAAAAGAAATTAGAGCAAGCTGTCCGTTAAACTTCCCTCTAGTCGCTATTTTATGTAATATACTGTCAGCTATCGAAACATATCAAGGACATTGAATACCTAGTCAAAATTCGTATTTGAAGAAAATCCATTTACTTATGAGATTCGAAAGATTTTTCATTTTTTTCAATTTTCTCGAAAACTGCTTCAAAGATTTTCTCAAAATAGTGTACTAACTCGCATATTTAGGGCTATATTTTTTAGAATTTTTAATGAGAATGTTGCTGTCAGGAGGTTCTGGAGAGATTCAAGTTTTGGCCTAATTTAATCTGCCAAT
The DNA here is from genome assembly GCA_011037195.1 of Triatoma infestans. Lineage (NCBI taxonomy): Eukaryota > Metazoa > Arthropoda > Insecta > Hemiptera > Reduviidae > Triatoma > Triatoma infestans. The sequence continues at coordinate 84,027 of JAAEAF010004691.1, read as the reverse complement.
TCAGTACAAAGTACAGTTTCACCTCATGTTATTAATAATAGCAACTAAATAACTAGGAAAAATTCCAAATTTGAAAAAATGTACCACAGTATGAATTACAATGAAGGAAAGTTAGGTTGGTGTTTTACACTAGTTTTTTTTTTTTCTTTGATTTTGCTATCTAAGAAATCCATTCATTTATTTGAATAAATGTGAATTACTAATCACTGTTTTTATGCAAATAGAATCCGTAGATAAAAATCTGAACTTAATCTAGATTGTCATATATCTAGCCTGCAGAGTTGTTCCAAGATTAAATTTTCATCTGCATTACTTTTCATATATATATATATATAACATCGATTATATTCAAATTGAGAGAAATATTACAACATATTCTGTTAATTGAATTTATACAAACGAGGCATTTTATCAATGAATTCAGTGTATGATGAGGAAAAGGGGGGGTGAATATATTGTATTTTTCCATAAGTTACCCTCTTTTTTTCCTGTAAACACAGAATTATAACCTGTTTTTTGCTAGGATCTGAAAAAAATAGCGATTCAAGAATTCTTAGTCATACTAATAAAATTTCACAGCAAGCGTTTCCTATACTCGCCTTCTGCCCGCATTATTTTCACTGCTTCCTGCTAGTTTAAAATCATTTTCTTGCTATCCTAAACATTATGCCATAAGTTGTGGCATAACAAGTGATATAAGTTGGCACTTTATGAATTATGGCCTAGTTTTGCCAGCAATATAAAATAAATTTTGTAAAGGGAAATAAAAGAAAATCATGCTTATTCTTTGATATAGATAAAAACTATCTTTCGTAATCTATTTATCACCAACATTATTAATTGAAGTTAAGAATTTTAAACTCTGTTTAAGAAAATAAAACAAAAACTTAGTAAATTATTCATTGATCTCAATAGTAAAATTTCATTCAAATTTCCCGCCCTAAGTAGCAAGACAATAACAATTTTATCAAGCAAATATAATATGGGCAAAGTGCTGCTAATTTTCATGTTTTAACTAATGTTCAGGTATTATTATTTTTATTGTAGATGATTCTTTATAACTTCAAAATGTATGTTAGTTGTTAACTAGACAAATTTGTGTGGCATTGATTAGTATTGCTCATGCTATGTTGAAAGGCCAATCATGTCGTCATTGTTAAGTGATTTAGAAATGCAGTGCGTGAAAAGTTGTGAGTGATAGGTTTATTTTCTTAAAATGACAAACAGTGAATCCTGCCAGATTATTATTTAAAAAAGAATTTTATACATTGAAAATGGAGGAGGAGACAGTGTACGGAACACATGAGGATTCTCATGTTGTTATGTCTGATAAGGTTCAGTCATTAGCAGGCAGTATTTACCAAGAATTTGAAAAAATGATTGCTAAATACGATGAAGATGTTGTTAAAGATTTAATGCCTCTCGTAGTTAATGTTTTGGAATCATTAGATTTATCGTATTCTGAAAACCAAGAACATCAAGTGGAATTAGAACTTCTCAGGGAAGATAATGAACAGCTGGTTACTCAATACGAGAGAGAAAAACAACTTAGAAAAGCTTCAGATCAGGTAAATTATAAAAATTCATTATTTGAGACCACGAATGACATAGTAAATAAAGATTAAATATCAGTCGAAACAGCCCTCATGAATTCCTGAGCGCCCTCCTGTTTCGTTACATTTTTTATCTTATTTGTTGATTGGGACTTTTTAATATAATTTATTGGAATAATATTTAATAAATTCGATAAGGTGAAATATGAAATCACATATATTCCTTAATATTAATGGATTGTTTTTTTTTCTCTACTTTAAGAAATGTAAATAGATTAATACTTCGAGTCGTTAACTGTTAAGGTTTCATGTCCTTCACCTGTGAAGTTTGTACATGGTTAAAATCCCTTTGTCAATAAAGTTGCTGTATGAAAGCTGTATATAAACCTGCTGTATGAAAGTAAAATCTTACCCTAGTTGATAAAAATGTAGAGTATGTACCTATACAAAAGATTGACATATTTATCTGCTTGTTATCAATCCTATTTGAAATAAGTATATTTTCGAAAATGTGAATTAAAAAATAATTATTTCAAGCTGAAGTGTTGACTTTTTGTTTGTTTATTTTTGGCAAAAATATAACTGTCAATTTATTGTAGAAAATGTATTTTTGAAATAAAGGTTGGAAATTGAGTTCAGTAAATAAGAAAAAAGAAAATGGTTAGTCTTTTAAAGCGTTGATGATATTTACAATAAATAAGAGATCAAAACAAGTGTATAGAACAGAATTTCAATATTAAAAAATGAAAGGTCTAGTATTTTCTTTCCGTATTAAGATTAACTTTCTCATAATATATAATTATTACATCTTTACAACATAATTATTAGTTACTTAATAAATATTTGGATATTTCTGTAAATGTAAATTAAAATTTAAATAATGCGTTAACGGAATTCTACGGTTAGGTCAGATTTAATGAAATACAGATTTAGCAAGACAACGTTTCGGCGATTTATTTACTCCTATCTTCAGAGCTCGAAACGTTGGCAAGCTAAATCTGGGTTTCATTAAATCTGACCGCTAACTCATGATAATAGGTTAAGAAAAGTCAAAAAGTTAAATAATGCTTGTTAACAAATTAATCAAACCAGGAGCATAATAGAATACTTACTTAAAGGTAAGTACCTAATCAGTGTCACTGATTGATCTTAAAATATTTCAAGATAGAAGATAAAGATTATAATAAATTAGGTAAAATTCATGGTATGCTTCTAAAGAAGGAAATATTCCAAATTAGAATTTTTTTAGAAAATATGGAAAATATTGAAAAGAAACATCGTTGAATTTGTAAGATTTAAATATTATGTAAAAATGGATCGTTTGATTTAAAAATATTGCATAAAGAATTGAAGAATTATTAAGTCTTTGGTTTTGGCAATTGGTGGTGGGCTCCTTTTTTAGATTGTTTAAGTGTTAAGTGTCGAATGCCGAAGCTACGCCCAGTCAAGAGACTGTCGCATATTCACATTGTTCCAATTCACTCACTATATTCTCGATTTTTCGTTATAATTGCTAAATCATTAAATAAGATTTTCCTAAATTTGTAGGATGTATAATTTTATGCTGCAGTCGCTTTAGTAGGTGCTATTCGAAAGATTTGAGAGGGTAGGAAGAAGGCTATTGGTCGGTTGCAGGAAGGCTCGTGTTTAGGTTTTCTAGCTTTGTGCCCCTCCCCCCTCAAACTGTAACCACCGTTGACAGCACCAGACTGCGACTGCAGACGGTTTACCCCAACGGGCTGGCATAGATGCACGACGGGGGACCAGCAATACTCTATGGAAGGTGAGGGGGAAGTTTTACTGAATTGAGGTGCAAGAACTGCAAGGTGGTGTCTGCTTTGCGCGAGAACACGCATTCGAGGGCATCAATATAATATGGGTGCCCCCCTTCGAGCGTATTGTTATGGATGTCGCCAGCCCGTGTAGGAGGAGCAGATTCCCAAGGGAACAAGTACCTATTAATCGTGGTTGACTACTTCACAAAGTGGCCTGAAGCATACCCTCTCCGGGACCAAGGAGGTACTAGTCACGAACCTGTTTACCAGATTCGGCATCCCACTGGAAGTACATACGTACCAGGGGCGGAACTTCTTCAGTCAACTAATGTCAGAGGAGTGCACCCTATTAAATATTCGGTAGAGGACGACCCCGTTACACCCGTAATCCAATGGCTTGGCGAAACATATGGTAGATGTATTTATCAGCAGCTACCTTAAGAAGACGGTAGTTGACGCGCAGCAGGACTGGGACGAGAAGGTAACCATTTTCTAAGTCGTAATGGGCTGCTTAGATCTTATGTTCGGCTAGCACCGCCGGCACAGCATACCACCACCCATTACGCCGCACAGCTATGGGCTAGGTTGGAGGAGACACATCAGCAGGCGCGGCAGTACATCCAGATGGCAAATGACCGGATCAAGACCAGACATGACCTGTGGGCGAACGCCAGGGGCATCCATTCGGGAGACTAGGTCTGGCTGTATAACCCACAGCGAAGAGTGGAGTATTCGTCCAAGCTACAGTCGCCATGGGCGGGACTGTTTACAGTGCCTACTAAAGGTAGTGCATGTGGATAGGGTGTCTAGATATGAAGAACAATAATCACTCGGACGGAGTGGGGGATACCTTTATCGGACAATGTGGTATCTAGGCATTCACCTGGTTAGGAAAAATAAATAAAGTGAAATACCATATGGTTAATAATTTGGATTTTATTCCAACTCATACCGATGACACTGTACTCTTATTGCGTATAATAAAGTATACTTTGAGAAATAAACTCTGTCAAATCGGATTTATTCTTGTTAGAATAAAATAGTTTATAAAAATATGTAGATGGTAAAATCATTTATTATACTGAGGTGGTACTCAACAATACTGGTTCCCAACCTGTTGGAGAAAAGATCTCCCCCAGATGTACGCCGGACCGCTTGTGGGTACGAAGAAATTATATTGAAAATGTGCGAAAAACGGACAAAAAAAAAAAAAAGGGGTTTATTTTACACCCGTTCATTTAAGGAAAGTTGTATTTCAGTATGTAACGGTATATTAACAACAAATTTTATCCACAAAAATATTTTGTGAATAAAATTAATAATGAGAACAATCTATTGTTGTATACGCATCTTCATTTGAATCTGATTTTAAAAAACTCGGATCCATGAAACAAGCTCAACGATCATATAAAAATTATTAAGAGCAATAATTTTTAAGTTCATGAAAAATTATTGTACTTTCATTAAATGTTAATGTGGGTAACATTTTTTTTAATCTTACTTTCTATTTGTAAAAAAAAAGAAACTGAAATAACTTGTAATATAAAAAAATGAAAGCCTATAAATGTCATTAGGTTTATTTGAGTCATTTGATTATTTAAGCTAATTTTTTTTTTTTATATTTTTTTAGAGATAATTTTGTTCCCCCAGTATCCCCCCAAAAAATCAATTTTCATGAAAAAATGTTTCAAATAAAAGTGATAGGTATTTATATGTTTGAACAGCACACGAAGTTTAAAGAAAATCGTTGGAGCCGTTTTCGAGAAAATCACGAAAAACGAAAAAAAAAACATTCAGTAAAGGTCGCCGGTTGAAAGACCTTACCAGAAATCAGTGGGAGAATCTAATTTTAATAAGATGAATTTTTGAGGAAAGTATAACTTCTCCCTCTCCACCTAAACTTCTTTAAATGAACTTAACTAGGGAAAAAGTTTCAAACCAAACTTATAGGTTCCCTGTATCCATAGTTTTATCAAATTTAAAAAAAATCCGATGATGTTTTTAAGGAGAAAATTGCAGAAAACTGAAAAAAACTGTTCAGTAATAACCCACTTCCGGTCAACCGATTTTCTTCAAACTCGGAATTTTTTGGCAACATATTTAATTCTGATTAATATTATTCAGATGATAGAATTGTTTAATAATGTGGAAATAGCACTTTATAACAAAACATAACCTATCCCTTCCCCCAAAAGCGCCCTTAAATGAATTTTCCAAGAAATATTCCAAAAAAAAAAAATTATAGCTCTTAGAAAGTTGGAATGGTTGGAGCCATTTTCGAGAAAATCGCAAAAAATAAAAAAAACATTCAGTAAAGATGTGCTTTTAACAGTAAAGGAATTTTGACTTACTGTCAGATTCCATGGTCATATCTAACGGAATATCAAGTTTAAATTTCTGCGATTTTTTTTTTTTTAGCTAGGGTTCATACACTACAGGCAAACACGAACACCACACACAGACTACTGACAGCCAAGTACACTCACTCTTTGAAGAATAAAAACAAATAATCTTACCACCATAATTAGAGCTAGAAAAGAAATTGTTTCGCCTGACGAGAAGCTAGGATGGACGTTCATTTCTCTTGGGTTGAAATCTCATCAAGGTCTTGTAGGAATGAGATGGCTGACCGTTTAGCCAAAGAAGCTACAAATCTGCTGCCTTACCCTCTCACTATGTTAAAGTACCCTTCATGTGTAAAATCACATTACGGGACAAAAGTGTAGCTGAATGGATCAGTGGGCTAACCACCAGGAGGGCATCCTAACCGAGGATGTTTTTTACTATTGTAACAGACCGATTGAAGCAACCCTTTCATTCAGCTGACCTATAAACGACACCAAGTTTCTGAGCGGTCACGGAAGATACAAGGCATATTTAACACCGTTTCAATGTAATTACAGATCTTTACTGTAGATGCCTTCGGCAATCCAGAACAAACCAGTGGTGCATCTTCTCTTGCACTGTCCTCTTTTGGATTCATTGAGAATGAGACTGAAAGAAATATGCTACTTCAAGGCGGCCCATGGCCCCCTGTCCAACTCAGTGACCTTCTTCTCAATAAGAATTTTGAAATTTTCTCTGAATATGTTAACTCTATTGACTTTGATTCCCTTATTTAATAAATATCACCATGTAAATAATTATAATATTATACACTGTAATTGTAAAAATAATGAAAAATGAAAGGAAAAATTCATCACTATTACCACAAACCTTTATTTATTTTTTCTTTAATTTAATTTCTATTATTATCTCTCTAATATTAATTTTGTCTTATGACTCTTTTAATTTACTCTTATGTCATTTATCTTTTTATTCTGTAGTACTAACTTATATTCTAATTTGTCATCTGCTTATAATTTAGTCATGTATATAAATATATATATTTTTAATTTATATTATATTTAATGTTGTGTACTTCAATGTGTGCAGTATATGTAATATGATGCATACTGAAAATAAACTCCTCCTCAACAGGGGTACTGTTGAACAAAATAAATAAATAAATAAACAGACTCACAGACCATTTTCTAAAAACCACTTTTTAGGTCTCAGGCGACCTCAAAACGATATTTCCGGTGAAAACTCGACGATATCGAAAATTCGACATTAATACACAATACTTCCTCTTACTAGGAGTAAGATAAAGTGAAAACACTCACACAACTTTCTTCCCCTAATGCAGTTTACAAAATTTTAATTGACAAATTTTATAGATAGTATATCAAATTCAATGAAATTCGTCGGTATTTTTTATGGAGAAAATCGCGGAAACTGAAGAAAATGTTTTAGTAAAAACGCACTTCCGGTTTACACTACCGGCTTGAAACTCGGAATTTCAGCCATCTATTTATTGAATATATGAATTCCTATTTTGTGTTAGATGGTAGAATTGTATAATCAACTATGATAGCACTTTAGAGGAAAGCAAAACCCTTCCACTCCTTCAAATGTCCCTTTAAATGAATTGACGCGGAGAAATGTTTCAAATAAAAGTTATAGCTCTTATATGTGTAGTTCACATATTTAGTTTTAAGAAAATCGTTGAAGTCTTAGTTTTAGAGAAAATAGTAGAGAAGGAAGTTAACGCGAGCTCATAGATTAATAGTTATTAAGAATAATAAGAGGTTTGAGAATAATATCTTATGAAGCAGCTTACATCATCGGCAATATTCTTCCTATTGAAGTAAAAATAAAGGAGATTTCCACATTGTTCTTCATGAAAAATCCGCAGTTTTTACAAGATAAAGGCATTTAGATGATGATTTATCAATAAATTCTGCTTATTGGCTACATCCCGCTAAAATTCCTCAAAAAACATATTTGTAAGAGAATGTTGATATCGATTGATGAGACATGTAGATTTCATTTAATAATAATAAAAAAAATTACGATATATATATATACCGATGGTTCTAAGATAAGAGACATGTTAGGCTGCGCTATTGTAATTTATAATCAACATCAGCAAGAGATTCTTATTAAACAATATAGACTGGAAAAGTAACTGCTCAAATAATCAAGCTGAAGAACTGGCAATTAGTAAGGCTTTGGAGTTATTTCTCCTTCAACATGTTACTTTTGGTAAATCTGTTTGTATACTCACTTACAGCCACGTCACTATCGATTCTCTTAAAAATCGCCACAATCATTATCCATTGATTGAGCTTGCAACAAGCGTCCTAAGTAAGTTTAGAACAAGGTTGGAAAATCCATTTCTGCTGGGTAAGAGCTCATCGAGGACTGGTTGGAAATGAAAAGGCCTGATTATTTTGCCAAAGAAGCATCAAAGTCAATTTCGATGGAAACATGTTGCGTTTAAAGTCCCCCCTTAACCTACATTAAAAATAATATCAATCAATGTTCACTAGTTGAATGGAATAAAAATTGACTTGATGCGACAAACGGATTAAATACTAAGGTGTTTTACCCGACAGTGATGTTAAGACGGCAAAATAAACATTTACAGCTAACTTATAAGTTAGTTCATAGGTACTAAATGGTAATGGAAGATTTAAAACTTATTTGAAGCGATTCAAGATCATTTGTGACATTTCGTATATCTATTTCGCCCAAACTGAACAAACCATTATATTATATATTTTTATTTGACTGACTCACTTCTAGACTCCATCAGAGCCGTCCTAATTCGCAGCATAGTTCTACATGTTGATTGCCGGCCTCTTATCTCTATAGAGAAATATCACATCTTTTCAGAATTTTGTAATTTAATTCACTTTGATAAATTAGTGACATGTATTCTTTTTAAAAGTGGTGCAATTAATTAACTACACTGTAATTATGCATGTTTATTATGTTTTATTATTTTATTGTACATTGTTTTAAATATAATTCAATGCATGTATTGTAATCGTATTATGGAGCATGCTGCAAAGTAAGTGAAAAAACAAACACACATACACAGACTCAGATGGAGACATTTTCTAAAAACCACTTTTTTTGGACTGAGGGAACCTCAAAACCTATATTTCCGGCGAAAACTTGATATCGAAAATTTGACACGATTACAGATAGGTACTTTCTCTTACCAGGAGTAAGTGAAAGTAAAAATAGAGCCAAATTGGTATGAAACATACTTTCTCTTGAGCTTGGTTATAATTAACGAATTTTCTCTTAATTTGGAATTTTTACTATCTCTTCTCTTAAAAGTTTTATGAAGTTAGGTTCTTCCATCATTATAGTATTGGAGCCAGCTAAACATTCATTCAGTAAAAACATTCCAAGGAGAAAATTTGCTAATTATAATGAGAAAGTCCTGTGAATATATTTACCAGTTTGCTCTGTGTGTAGTACCTGAATAAATAACTCAGAATCAAAAAAGTCGCAAGGAACACAAGCTTAATATTCCGGATATGTATATCCATCGCATTTGTTCTTTGGTCAAAATCTACCCGAGTGCGACTTTATTGAATGGTGTTTTTACTTTTTTTTCCTTTAAACTTTGATAAAAACCTACGCAAACCCCTACTATTTTTTGTGGGAGGTACAAAGTCTTAGAAGCAAGTTAATTTTTTAGTTATTTTGCAACTTGATAACTCTTCCCCACATCGTTCACATTTGATTTAAGTAAAATTAGCAAAGTTAGAAGGAGTAAGCCTTGATACTATCTGATTATGGTCTTTTCCGGTCTAGGCTCCTTTTCTCATAAGACGGTACTTAGAAAATTATGAAGCACTGCAATTAGAATGAGTGGAATTTCCCGCCTCCAAACCAAAAGCCATACCATTATCAAAATTGAAATGCTAGCAGAAAGGTAGAGGTGAAAGTGGTAGAAAATGAAGGTTTATTTTTTGAAGAATAAGATTCTCATATAAGCGTTTATATTTTTATTACTTTCTCTTACTCCTAGTAAGAAAGAGGAAGTATTGTAGTCGTGTCCAATTTTCGATAACGAGTTTTCACCGTAAATATCCGTTTTGAGGTCCCCTGAGTCCAAAAAAGTGGTTTTTTTTTAGCAAATGGTCTGTTTGTGTGTCTGTGTATATGTATGTATATGAACAGCATAGCTCAAAAACGAAAAACCGGAGAATGTTCAAACTTGATATTGCGTTTAGGTACTACTATGGGATATGACAGTACGTTATCTGTCAAAATTCCTCAACCGGAATATCCTCACTTTCCTAACTATCCCGTATCCTAACTTTCCTAGTTGTTTTTTTTTTTTTTTTACTTTTTGCGATTTTCTCAAAAATGGCTCCAACGATTTTCTTGAAACTTGGTACATAAACTACACATACAAAGAGCTACAATTTTTATTTGAAACATTTCTCAGGGAAAAATTCATTTAAGGGTACTTTTGGGGGGAGAGGTGGGGGGGTTACGGTTTCCTTTAAAGTGTTTATTTATTGTTTATTAGACAATTCTGTCATCTAAATAATGTTAATTAGAATTAGATGTGTTGTAGAAATTCCGAATTTGAAAAAAAATCTGATGATCGGAAGTACGTTTACTTTTACCACTTTACTAAATAATTTTTTTCACTTTTTCGCGATTTTCTCAAACAAGGCTCCGAAGATTTTCTTGAAATTAATTATATAAACTACACATACAAAGAAATAAACTTTTAACCATTTCTCTGGGAAAATTCATTTACGGGAGGGGGAGGGGTTATGTTTTTCTCCAAAGGGCTGCTATCATAGTTGATTATACAATTCTGTCATCCAAATAAAATTAATTAGGAATAAATAGAGGGCAAAATTTCCGAGTTTCAAGAAAATTAGTAAGTGCGCTTTTACTGAACAGTTTTTTCACTCTTCGACGAATTTCATTAAATTTGGAACACTTAACTATAAAATTTTGTCAATTATAATTTTAAGAACTGGAGTGAGTGAAAGTTGTGTGAGTGTTTCACGCCAGATTTTTTTTTTAAATAAAACGATTTCTATGCACAAAAACCTTTGCATTCATTTGGATATCATAAACAAATGATACGACTTGTCTGTCATATCTTCTGTATTATTTTATTGCTTCCTTGTTACTCCTAGTAAAAGGAAGTATTGCAGTCGGTGTCAGATTGAGTTTTCACCGGAAATATATATGTCTTGAGGTCCCCTGATTACGAAAACATTGTTTTTAGCGTGTGGTCCGTGTGAGGGTGTGTGTATGTTTTTTTAAATCTTTATTTCTATAATAATAATATCTTTATTTAAAATTTCATTACAAAAAGAAAACATAACTTATCAAATGTTCAAATTAAATAAAATAATCATATCATTATTAGTGCCATAAAAACAAAAATAATCTATATATAAAGACAGGTACCTTTGGTATAAAACCATCAGGGGAGAGGGGAATTTACAAAGATAACAATTATAATTTGAAAATAGAAAATCAAATAAAAATACAATTTTTTTCTTTTTTCAAAATGTATTTGAAAATTATCTTCTGAACTAAAATAAAAATTGCGAACCAATAAAACAAAACAATATATAAATTTATATAAGGTTACAAGTTGTTGGCTGAACTTAAGAGCCATCCTACAATATTTTAATATTAAATCCCACTTTTTTTTTCTTTTTAAAAATTCTGTTAATTGGATTTATTGCCACAAAATCATTATTAAAATACGAAATTCTAAATTCCTTCAATATGGAACACATCGCCATAAAATGAAATACAGAATCCAAATTCGTTTGTATTACAAATTGAGCATACTTGAGGTATCTTTTATAATTTAAATTTAATCACTCGGTTATCTTTATAATCAGTTGTATGTCATTTGTATTAAAATTATCATTACAATAGGCTGCTTCATGTTTCAAATTATAATGTAATACTGTTGAAAATGTGGCTGGGTCCGCAATGCTGGATAACATCCGGTATTTTATCCGTCGTAGCGTGCATATTGGTTTTGTTTCTGACCGGTTTCGGATATTCATCCATCGTCAGAGCAAATTACACCAAGTTCGTGTAGAGAATTCACTTCAACGAAATGTTTCTGTAGTCTCACACTTGTTGGTTGTATGTATGTGGGATGTACATAGTATTACATATTACATACACTTACTTAATTTATTTTTTAAATATAATTACAATGAAAATTAATAAATCAAATTACGTATAGTTAAAAGTTGATAATAAATCGAAGACTACAATAGTGTTTCAGAATCAAGTCTGCTTATTATAAACTTGATGAACATTTTATACAATTCACTGTTAGTAACTAAGTTGTCTTTATTCGATGGCCAAGCCTCTCTCTGGTAATGGTTTTGCTGAATGAAGAAAGCACGCTCTCTTCCAAAAAGTTGATATTCCAACAAGATGTGATCCCAAATCTTCCATGATCCCAATTGGCCTCCACGATCGTGTGATATCACACCTAAGGATTATTTTCTGTAGAGATATGTGAAGTCGCTAGTCTACGCCGATAAACCACCGACGTTGGGCCACTTGGGCGACAAAATTCGCCGCGTTATTGGCGATATACGGCCTCAGCTGCTCGAAAAAGTGGTCGAGAATTTTAACTTCTAGATTGCGCTTCATTCGAGCTAGCTGCGGCGCCCATATGTCTGAAATCATATTAATCACTAATGGCGTTGAAAGTTGTCTTTCCATTACCATGATTTTTTTTGGTGTTTTATTTCATCTTAAAGTTTTATACCTCAAAAAAAAAAACACCCTTTATAATTATAATCCGTAAGCTCGTTGGTGTCTTTATAATGAAAATCACACAGAAAACTGAAAAAAAAGAAAAAAAAAATTCAAAGTTTTTTTCTCTTACTCTTGTAAAGTTATACTTCCAAGACCGTGGATCGCAAGCCATGTCACCAAGACAGACACACTTACATGATACAATCAAGGAGTATATTAAATCTATTATAGATAATCCTATATTCTATCGTGACCTGATAGAATCTGAGTAAGATTTGTGTGTATGTATGTACAAAATATATCAAAAACGAAAAATTGCAGGAAGCTGAAACTTATTATTCCGTTTAGGTACTACCATCGCATCTGACATGAAGTTTTGGATCGGAAGGAAGTATGACTTTATTGATTATTTTTTCCACTTTTTCGCAATTTTCTTGAAAACGGTTCTAACAATCTTCTTTAAACTTCGTATACTAACTACATACATAAATATCTATCACTTTTATTTGAAATATTAAAAAAAATAATTTATATATATATATTTTAGATATTTTTGGGGAGATTGTAGCGTTAAACGTCAAACATTTTTTTTTGGATTAGATGAATGTTTATTAGGACGATCTCCTGGCTACAATGTAATCATTTCACTACATGCCGCCTGGTTTGGTAATTTGCTTGGGTTGTTTATTTTTCCATTTTGTAAAAAATTTGCTTAATAAGAGTAGAGTAGATTTAGATTTGTGTTGGGGGGTTAGTGCACTGTGACCTGAAAGATCTATTTATTGCCCTCCCCCCCGAGCCTTTTCAGTGCACTGCCGACCTCCGGACAGTATTCTCTCGTTACAGACCACTCGACCCAGACATCGGGCTAGTTAGTTGTAAGCTTCTGGGAAGAGAAAATCAAAGGGCAGCATGGCTGGACTTGAACTCGGGACAGGCGTTAAGTATATTTTACCAGCGCTGGTTGTATGGTGAAAGCTTATGCAAAAAAAAAAATATTTAATACAATATACCTAATATGTATTTTAAAAATTAATAATATTGAGGAAACATGAATTAGCAAAACATTTTTGGCAATTTTTCAAATTGAAAATTGTTGATGGAAGGTAATCTTAAAAATTGGATGCTATTCAATTTTTTAGGGAACAACGCACTTCCTTGTCAACCTGTGTGGTTTCATTATCCCATTAAATTGATTTTGTTATAATTATAAATAGATTTTAATAATTCAAAAATATTTGTAAATTTTTTTATTATTGTAAGTTAAGGGGGAACAGTAATAGATGATCATGTCATATTTTTAGAATTTTGAGTTTAAACTAAAAATACATAGTAGGTTGAGATTTGACAAATTGATTTTTAAAAATTGTTCTCTCTGCTGCTTCAGCATGAAGCGTAATTTCCTACTACCACTTAGATCTGTACCAGCGACGGCTCCAGGCGGGCTCTCGCCCATACCCTTCTGCGCACATCGCCGCGACCCTCTTATTCGTCAAGACATAATAGTAGTATGAAAGAAGCTATATAATTAACAACATTGCAATTTAAAAAAATCTGGTGTGAAACACTCACACAACTTTCTCTTACTCCAGTTCTCAAAATGATAATTGACAAATTTTATAGTTTGTGTACCAAATTTAATGAAATTCGTCGAAAACTGAAAAAACTGTTCAGTAAAAGCGCACTTCCGGTTTACTAATTTTCTTGAAACTCGGAATTTCAGCCATCTATTTATTTCTAACTAATTATGTTTGCATGATAGAATTGTATAATGAACTAGGATACCACTTTGATGAAAATCTAACCCCACCCCTCCCCTAAAAGTGCTCTTAAAAGAAATTTCCCAGAGAAATGTTTTAGATAAAAGTTGTAGATCTTTGCATGTTTAGTTTATATATGAGTTTCAAAAAAATCGTCAAAGCCATTTTTGAGAAAATTGCGAAAAAGTGAATAAATCATTTAGTAAAGTGGTAAAGTAAACGCACTTCCGGTTATCCGATTTTTTTCAAACTCGGAATTTCAACAACATATTTAATTCTAATTAACATTATTTAGATGACAGAATTGTCTAATAAACTGAAATAGCACTTTAAATGGAAAACCTAACCCCACCCCTCCCCCAAAAGTGCCCTTCAATGCATTTTCCCGGAGAAATGTTTCTAATAAAAGTTGTAGCTCTTTGTATGTGTGGTTGATGTTTAAAGTTTAAAGAAAATCGTCGGAGCCATTTTTGAGAAAATCGCAAAAAAGTAAAAAAATCCAACTAGTAAAGTGGTACTTCCGGTTGAGGAATTTTTACAGATAACGTACAGTCGATCCCAGTGACCTCTAAAGGATTCAAATTTCACTTCTACGATTTTTCGTTTTTGAGCTACTGTTCACATACATTCATACCACACACACACACCCACACACCCACACACACACCGGACACACACACACACAGACCATTTTGCTAAAAAAGCCTTTTTTGGATCAGGGGACCTCAAAAACGGATTTTCCGACTCTGAAACACTCGCTATCGAAAAATTGACACGATTAGAATACTTCCTCTACCTAGGAGTAAAGAGAAAGTAAAAAATTACAACATTAATTACCATACAACCTATTAACAACCTTTGTCATTGACCTTTATCATGTGCTTGGTTGAAATGCCTATATCTGAATAGCATAGCACAAAAAACACCAAGATTATGCCAATTTGAATTTACATACTATTCCCTTGAATTCGTCTCGAAACTTTCGGAATAAATACTTGTAATTGGAACTAGTATTGTATTGATTTCTTATTTTTCTCCATAACGTTTTATTGATTATATTATTATTTTACTGCCAAATTCATTACCACATAGTTTCATTTAAAACATTTTTTTGAGTAATTTAATTTTATGAGTATTTGCGGAAGTTCTGACATTAAGCCTTTCCTTATTAACTTTATTTCAACCAAATTACCTTCTTCTATAGTGTTAACGATTTATACAATATTAGAGACCAATAAAATGTAGCAAATATTCTGAGTTTGATGAAAATTGATTAAACGAAGTTACCTATACATTTTATACAGTCAATTTTTCTATATCGAGTTTTCTTGGCCAACAAAAATCTGGTGTGAAACACACAACTTTCTCTTACTCCAGTTCTCAAAATGATAATTGACAAATTTTATAGTTCGTGTACCAAATTTAATAAAATTCGTCGAAATCTCAAAGAACTGTTCAGTAAAAGCGCACTTCCGGTTTGCTAATTTTCTTGAAACTCGGAATTCTGGCCGTCCATTTATTTCTAATTAATTTTGTTTGGAGAATTGTATAATCAACTATGATAATACTTTGGAGAAAAAACATAACCCCACCCCTCCCCTAAAGTGCGCATAAATGAATTTTATCAGAGAAATGTTTTAAATAAAAGTTGTAGATCTTTGTATGTTTAGTTTAAATATGAAGTTTCAAGAAAATCGTCGGATAGCATTTTTTAGAAAATCGCGAAAAAGTGAAAAAAAATCATTTAGTAAAGTGGTAATGTAAACGAACTTCCTGTCATCCAATTTTTTCAAACTCACAATTTCAACGACTTATTTAATTCTAATTATCATTATTTAGGTGACAGAATTGTCTAATAAACTGAAATAGCACTTTAGATGAAACCTAATCCCCGCCCCTCCCCCAAAAGTGCCCTTAAAAGATATTTCCCGGAGAAACGTTTCAAATAAAAGTTGTTGCTCTTAGTATGTGTAGTTGATATGCCAAGTTTAAAAAAAAAAATCGTCGGAGCCATTTTTGGGAAAATCGTAATAAAGTAAAAAAAACAACTAGTAAAGTGGTACTTCCGGTTGAGGAATTCTAACAGATAACGTAGTGTCAGATTCCATGGTGATACCTAAACAGAATATCAAGTTACAACTTTCTACGGTTTTTTTTTCCCTTTTTGAGCTATGCTGTTCATATACATACATACATACGTACGTACGTACGTACATACATACATACATAGATACATACATACATACATACATACATACATACACATACATAACATAACATAACATAACATTACATACATACATACATACACTCATACGTACATACATTACATTACATACATACATACGTACATATACACACACACACCTTTTGCTAAAAACCACTTTTTTGAACTCAGGGGACCTTAAAACAGATATTTTCGGTGAAAACTCGATATCGAAAATTTTACACGATTACAATACTTCCCTGGCTTACCGAAGTAAGAGAAAGTAATACACGTTTTTTTGAGATCTTTGGAGTCCAAAAAAGTGGTGTTTAGAAATTTGTATTCAGCATAACTAAAAAAAAAAAAAATTGCTGAGAGTTGAAGCTTGATATTTAGTTTTAAGTGCAATCAGCAGACCCGACAATATGGTTTTTGTTCAAAATCGATCAACCCAAAGTACCACTTAATGAATTTTTCCTCTTTTTTTTTTTGATATTCTGAAAATGGTTCCAATGATTTTCTTTAAGCTTTTGTATGACTTTCATGTGAAATGTTTTTTTCGGGGAATATTCAATTAAGGGTGTGTTTAGGGGGAGGATTGGGGTTTTGCTTTCCTCTAAAGTGCCATTTCAATTTTATTATACCACTCTATCATCTATATAATAATAATAATAATAATAAAGTGTATTATCTAAATTCCGAATTTGAAAAAAAATCTGTTGACCGGAAGTACGACTTTACAAGAGTAAGAGTAAAAACTTTGAATATTTTTTTTTTTTTTAGTTTTCTCTGCGATTTGCTTCATAAAGACAGCAACGAGCTTAGGGATTGTAATTATAAAGGGCGTATTTTTTAGAGGTATAAAACTTAAAAATGAAATAAAACACTTACAAATCATAGTAATGGCCATGGTATTGGCTTTATTGGAACGATAATTTTCAATGCCATTAGTGATTAATGTGATTTCAGGCGTATAGGCGCCGCGACTGGCTCGAATAAAGCGCAATCTAGAAGTCAAATTCTCGACCACTTTTTCGAGCAGTTGAGGCCGTATATCGACAATAACGCGGCGAATTTTCTCTTCCATGTGGCCCAACGTCAGTAGTTTATGGGCGTAGACTAGTGACTTCACATTTCCCCACAGAAAATAATCCTTAGGTGTGATATCACACGATCGTGGAGGCCAATTTACAGGTCCATTACGCGAAATTATGCGTTCATCGAATGTTGTGCCATCTTGTTGAAACCAAACCCCGTCCACATTAACGCCATTCAATTTGGGAACGAAAAAAATCAATAATCATGGATCTATAGCGCCTCCAGAGACTGTAACGTTTTGGCCGGCATCATGTTTGAAGAAATATGAGCCAATAATTCCACCAGGCACACCAGACAGTAACTTTTTATGGATGTAAAGAGGTCTCAACAATGACTTCTGCATTTTCTTCATTCCAAATTTTGGGGCAATTTTGTTTGTTGGTATAGCCATTCAACCAAAAATGAATCTCATCGATAAACAAAATTTTGTGATGAAATCACAAAATTTTGTTGATGATCGAGAAGCATGCTTGCTTCAGCGAACATACGACGCATATGATGGTCACGCGGCTTCAATTCTTGCACGAGCTGGGTCTTGTAAGATTGTCAACCCAGTTCCTTTGTAAAATCTTCCATAAAGTGGATGGACACAGCTCCAATTGCTGTCGAGTCCTCCTCAACACTTTTTTGCTGCACAGCATACTCTAATTATCAATTAGACTACGCCTAGTGCGAAAACGATTCATGGTTATTCCAATAACTTGCCTGGATGGATGATTATGTCGACCGTAAAATGGATGTAGTTGTACAATTTGCTAGCGTTGTGCTGGCGTTAGTCTATTCATGGTGAAATGGTAGAACAGACTGAGCACAAATTAGCTTTCAGCCATCAAATTGATTGTCTCTACAAACAGTGTTGCCAATTCCAAAAAAAAAAATCTCAAAAAAAAAATACTAAAGGTATCTATCATATGACAGTTCCAACATGCGTAGAATACGTATTTATGTTTTACACTCCTCTCCTCCGGACCCCCAAACTAGCCCTCAGTACACCCCCAGTCCATCCCACTACCCTGCTACGAGAAAACGCTTTTTCTTGTGAGAAACTTCCGAATTTTAGCAAATAGGTGCCTCCCAAAAAACGTTAGTTAAACACGTTTTAAAAAAAGAGATCTTTCACATTTTTTTGAAAAATTTTTCTCGAATTTTAGAATATCTTTAGAAATTTTGATTTTGTCGAATGATTCGGGGTAGGGGGGGGGGTAGAAGGCTCAAAAACTCTTAAAGACTATTGAAATATTTTAATAAAAAAATTATAAGTTTATGAAGAAAGTTTGTGAATTATAACCTTGTAAATCACAGAGGGAGAAGGTCTTGTAAGGTTTCGTACCAGATTTATTTAATAGTTTTTGCAGTTTTCTGAAAACAGTTCTAACAATTTACTTTAAACTTCGTAATTAACAAAATATTATTACGGGTCTGTTATTTTTATTTGACTTATTTTCCTGGATAACTTGTTTTAGGAGGTTTCTGGGGGAATGTGGCACTAGACTTAGTATTATAACATTAAAAGCAACTAAACATAGTAAACATATGAAAAGTATTTTTGAATTTATTCTTTAACCAAAATTTAACAGAAGTTTTGAGAGCTGCAGCAGTAAGGTGAATGCTGTGTGTTATGTTTTTCGATCGTTGCATTCAGTGTTATATAAAATCGATGCCTAGGTCCGATAAGTAGAATAATAAAAAGACTCAAATTTTCATAATGTTTCGACAAATATATTTCCTTCTTCTGGATAAAAATTTTCCTTTTAGAACTTATTTTGTAAAAACTAACTAAATTTGAGAATGTATCTATTACACACTTGATGATGATTATATCTTTAAGTTAACTGGGTTGTAGTAAGAACACGGAATTATAACCATGTAAATCAGAGTAAGAGAAGGTCCAGTAAGATTTCACACCAGATTTATTTGATAGTTTTTACAATTTTCTGAAAACAATTCTAACAATCTTTGAAAAAAAAGTTCGAATACTGCTCCGGGTTTATGACCAAATACATTACAAAATGATAAATCATCTTCCTGATTCTTTTAAAACTATTTTCTTGAATCTATTCAATGATATATGGAAAACAGGCACTGTCATTGTAGAATGGAGAGTGTATGAGTCTGCCGAATTCTAAAACCTCACAAATGCAAGAATCATTGTAATTCGCACCGTCCTATATCATCTAGCTTCATGTTTCTTAAAAACATTGGAAAGGCTAATTAAAGGTAGACTTGAATGATGGCTGGAGCATCATCACGATAAATTACCCACATTCTCAATTCGGATTTCGCCGGGGTAAATCAGTTTATAACAGTCATACTCATTTAGTAACAGACATTTATCAGACTTTTACTTGCAACAAGATCATGCTTGCTATGTTTTGTAGATTTCTCCTCAGCCTATGACTCCGTCCAGATGCCCATATTGATGAATAAAATGAAGTTGATAGGTTTACCAAATAAATTGACAAAAAATATTATCGATTTATTCTCATCTAGAAAAATATACATTAAAGTAAATGGCTATATGGTGAGCCCAAACGTTACACAGATTAGTCTACCCCTGGGCTCAGTTTAAGTCCTACTCTTTATAGTATTTACGTATCGGATCTCGAAAGTGCGCTTCCTCCCGGGGCAAAAATCTTATAATACACAGACGACGTTTGTATTTAGGTCGTCGGAACTACAGTAAATGAGTGTACAGTGTTACCGCATAAAGTTGCTGAATATTTGAGTGGATGGGCGCTAGAGAACGGTCTCACGATCTCAGAGCAGAAAACGTTTGTTTGTCCTTTTACAAGGAAAAGGAGATTGGGTTTACCTAATTCAGTTAAAATTGGCAAATGGAACTTTCCTTGCACTACGTCGGCTAAATTTCTCGGACTTACACTTGATTAAAACCTTAAGCTTGAAACCTCACATAAATAAGATGGTGGAAAAAACAGAAATATTACAATGTTTTGAGGGCATTCTCAAACAAAAGTTGGAGTGTAGACACAGAGGTTTCCTTAATGTTTTACAGAGCCACCATCAGAGCAATCATGGACTTCGGTTGATTTTTCTATTCAAATGCTAAGAAAACTGCGATAAAGCAAGCTCAAATTGTTCAGAACAAGTGCATTCGAACTTGCTTAGGGTTTTTAAAGAGCACTCCAATACATATTATTTCAGTACAAGCTGGCGAGCTTTCACTTTTGCTCAGGGCTGAACTTCTGTTCGACCGTTTTGTTTTAAAACTGATGAACAACAGCCCGGATTTCTACAATAAAGTTTGTCAAGTAAATACTAAGGTTCTGACTTATAGGTTTTGGAATAAAAAGCCCCATTGCTTACAGATAGTCTCATAAGAGCATCTTGCTCCCGTGATATACTCCATTCCAGCAATAAACTGCCAATATATTCTGTAAATTTCGAATCCTTGACCAGTAATGTAAATATCACTCAAAGTGAAAATTTATCTGCACTACCTAAAGATAAAAGAAATGCTTATTTTAATGCTCTTGTAAGTAGAAAATGGCCTCAAGGATACTGTATCTATACAGATGGATCCAAACATGGTAATAACGTGGGTTGTGCTATGTTTGACCTCTCAGCTAACTTGTGCAAATTAATTCGGTTAAATGAACACACTTCAGTATTTACCGCGGAACTCATTGCCCTTCGCCTGGCTCTCTAATATATTCAGCTCCTATCTTCTAAAAATTACTTAATATTATCTATCTGATAGCCTTAGCGGGTCTAATTAAATTAAAAAATTCTCTGCACTCACCTCCCCCAAATCATATTTTAACAGAAATCTTGGAGTTACTTAGTATTTTAAACAACGAAAATATCAATGTAAATTTAATATGGATTAAGGGGCTCATACATAATGAAACCGTTGATTTATTAGCCAAAGAGGCAGCGATATCAGGGGAATACCTGGACTACAAGTTACCTCCATCTGACTTGAAGGGGATAATAAAGAGAAGAATAATTGAAAAGTGGCAAAAGTAATACGAAGCCTCTTTCACGAAGGGTAATTTCTACAAAGAAAATGTGAAGAGAGTTGACACAGTCCCTTGGTTTAAGGAAATGCCGGCTCATAAAAAACATATGGTAATCGCAATTAGCAGGCTGAGGTCCTACCACGCAGTGTGTGGCGCTTATTTGTATAAAATAGGACAAAGAGATTCCCCTTTTATGCGCAACTTGCAAAGTTAAAGAAGACTTCCAATATATCGTAATGTTATGCCCATTATTTTCAATTCCAAGAAATAAATTATTTGATGAATTGTTTAAATATCTGCCCGCTCCTTTCCACAATAAGCAAATAATATTTTCTCAGATATTCGCAGTTCTAAATTTACTTTACTAATTCATTAAAAACTACAAATGCGGATAGAGGCCATCACAATATTAACGCTGGAAAACGATTTATAATGATAGATAATATAACAAACACCTTTTGGATAAAAATCCTTATACCCTGAACACTCTCCCTCCTAAATTGTTTGGAAAAGACTGGAAATGTATTGCAATGATGTGAGAGCTGGCTGTATAGCGAAACGCTAATGAAAAAAAAAAAAAAAAGTAAGAACACAGAAGAAAATTTTTGATCTTAGATAGGGCGGTAATAAATTGGACGAATCTTCGATGCACATTTGCAGGATTTTCTTCAATTGACCTAGCCTCGATATTAATTTTATAGTAGTATGAGTGTTTTCCCAGATTTTATTTAATTTTTCTTTTATTCTACTACAAAGAGAATATTATTATATTTTTGAACCATTGATAGAATTACAAATTTGAAGAAAATCGTTTATCCGGAAGTGCGATTTTTGGGGGGGGGGGAAAAGGCTACATAGATTTTTAAAAAACTTGGAATGGTACTAACTGCTCAGAAATAAAAAAAACCTTTTATTTAAAATTGATTTTCGTAAGGTAGTTCTGCGGAATTTTTGGCATTAAATTTCAAATTACATTTGGTTGGTTCAATGTTAATGGTGCTCTCTTCTGACTAATTTACTACTTTCCAGAATAAGTTCTCTTCCCCCCACCATCTCTCTGTTAGGGCAAATTAGTAAAATTTGAAGTGTAAAGCAAATTTGTCATTTTATACCTAACTCTATTGTCTGTCATCAAAGAGGAAGTCCATTGAGTGTTTCATACCCGATTTTTTTTTTAATTTCTCACTTGAATTCTTTAAATAGAATTATTCTCTTATTGTCTATTAATTTAGGATTGGTGACCTAGAAATACTGTTAGGAAATCTGAAGACAATAAGGTTCCATTTTTATTACCATAAATTAGAAAAAAATAGGTTCTTTGTCGCTCTCACGAAGAGCCCATTTTTATCATTTGATATTTTTTTTCCCCAGGCTGTTAAAATGTTATATTTTATTTTGGAACATGCAATTGACCAGTGACATCTTAATTTTTACTTTCTGTTGCGATAGTATCTTGAGTTTACACAAAAATACGAAGGTCCCCCCCTTGGGTACGAGAAAAGAAGAATTTTTGCCAGTGGTCCCTCTCTTTTTGTGTTTTAAAAAAATAAATAAATAAACTTTATTTCAGCATGCATCACGTACAAATATTACATTTACTCCAAATATTAATTGGTTGCTTTACTCCAAATATAAATTAATTTATTTTTTTTTATAGTAAATCAGAGTCCAGATTTTTAATAAAATATTTAAAGTTTATTTGTTGTCTGCCAAGGTGACCATACGGTCGTACATAACATAAAAAACAATAAATTAATAAATATATTATTTTATTTTCATAAAAATTTATGGTATAACTAATAATAATAATAATAATAATAATAATAATGAGGGAAGGGATTAGCTCAGTGGTTAGCGTGTTGGACTCCTACGCGGAGGTCCCGGGTTCGAGTCCACTGCTTATCCCTTAGATTTTTTCTCCCCAGGAGCCTCTACAGCTCATTGTTCGGTGATGGACAATGTTGTCTGTAGCGAGAGAACACTGTCCGGAGGCCGGTAGTTCACTGAGAAGGCTCCGGGCGCTAATGACCATAGATGTTGACGCGCCTTAAATTTAAAAAAAAAAAAATGTTATTGCCATTTAGCGGCCAGTTTCTTTAACTTTATTTAACTACTACATTTCAGCCGTCCTGATTTGAAGAAGCGGGCTTTATTTTTATTCAAGGTACAAAGCTTTCCCAATTATTTCATATTAATTCGATAGTTAATTCCTTGCACTTTGTTGGTTAATGGTCAGCATAACTCAGAACTGAAAAAAACGCAGAAAGTTGAAATTTGACGGTTAGGGGGCCCTACAATAAGGTTTTTTAACAAAATCGATTAACCGGAAGTACCACTTTTTTACTGAATGGAGTTTTCAGTATTTTTAGGATTTTTTCGAAATCGATTCCAACGATTTTCTCTAAACTTGGTTATATCAAGTACACATATAAATGAGCTACAGGTTTTTTGGAAACATTTCTCCGACAAGTCCATTTATAAGGGGGCTTTTGATGGCGAGGGTAGGGTTATATTTTCCTCTAAAGTGCTTATTTAAGTTTATTACAAAATTCTATCAACTAAAAATTATATAGTAAAAGATAATGTATCGCTGTTCCTGTTTGCTGATTACACGGCTCTATATTATGTGCGTTGCCAATCATGGCGAACGGACACAATTATTGCAAACAGACTCCCAATAATTTGCATAGAATTTTAAAAATACTTCCATAGGTGGAAAAAAGTAAAATAAATTTAGAAAAAACACAAGTGCATTTTTACTGAACAGTTTTTGCTATTTTTTACATAAAAAACACCGACAGATTTCATTAAATTTGGTATAAAATTTGTCAATTACCATTTTTTGTAAACTAGAGTAAGAGAAAGTTGTGTGAGTGTTTCACACCACAACTTAAACAATGAAATTCGAACTTCCGGTTGACCGGAAGAGTGTTTTTACTGAACGGTTTTTTTTTTTCAGTTTTCTGCTAATTTTTTTTTTTTTTTTCCTTAATAGCAGGATTTCATTAATTTGGTACACTAATTATAAAATAGAGATCTAACATTTATGTTTGAAATCTTTTACCGAGAAATTTATATGAAGACGTTTTGCTGAAAGGAGTGTATATACTTTCCTAAAAAGTCATATTATTAAATTTAGATTCTTCTATAGATATAAAATTGAAATATAAACATTTAATAAATATTATAATTTCTAAGAAAATTTGTTAATTAAAACTATGTAAACTGTAGTAAGAAAAGGTGTGTAAAGTATTTATACACTTAATTTATTTTTATTTGGAATAATTTGAAGAAATGCTTCATTAACCAAAATTAAGGAATCAAATAACGTGATATTTATAATATTTAAATGCTGTTTATAATAGATATCTGTGAGAACAAAAGTGTCCTTGAAATTGTGTACTGAAAGAATATTGTAGAATTGTATTTGAGCAATATTATATGTTCGAATGAAAATATTTATATATTCGAAGAAAAAATGTGGGCGTTTTAGGATGACTAATTCTCGCCATTTAGTTGACTTTATTGTATCTTTAACAGAGGAGCAATACATTTTTTATAATGAGGCGTATTGCAAAAAACATTAATAGGCATCTCTTTTATAAGGGATTAAATGTATTGAACTTCATTATTTTTTTATATTATTTTTCTCTTACTCCTAAGTGTGTGGCTGTGTGTATGTATGTATGCATGTATGTATGTGAACAGCATAGCACAAAAACGAAAAACCGTAGAAAGTTGAAACATGATATTCCGTTTAGCTATCACCATGGGATCTGACAATAGTTATCTGTCAAAATTCCTCAACCGGAAGTATCACTTTACTTGTTGTTTTTTTTTTTTTTTTTTACTTTTTTGCGTTTTTCTCAAAAATGGCTTCGACAGTTTTCTTTAAACTTGAAACAACAACCACACATACAAAGAGCTACAACTTTTATTTGAAACATTTCTCTGGGAAAATGCATTTAAGGACAGTTTTGGGGAGGGAAGGGGTAAGGTTTCCATCTAAAGTGCTATTTCAGTTATTAGACAATCGTCATCTAAAATAAGTTTAATTAGAATTAAATATGTGTTGTGAAATTCCGAGTTTGAAAAAAATCGGATAACCGGAAGTGCCTTTACCCCTTTACTTTTTTTCACGTTTTCGCTATTTTCTCAAAAATGGCTCCGACGATTTTCTTGAAACTTCGTATATAAACTAAACATACGAAGATCGACAACTTTTATTTAAAACATTTCTCTGGGAAAATTCATTTAAGGGCTTTTTTTTTTTTTTTTTTATTATTTTCTCTAACTGCTGTTGCTGCTCTAATGTGATCGTCTCAAATTTTCGATATCGATTTTATTTAGGATATACATATTTTGAGTCCCGTGAGTCAAAAAAGGTGGTTTTTAGATAATAGTCTCTCTCTCTCTGGTATGTGTGTGTGTGTGTTTGTGCATGCATGTATGTATGTATGTAATTATATATGTATGTATGTATGTAATATATATGTATGTATGTATGTATGTATGAATGTCAACAGGATAGCTCAAAAACGAAGAAACGCAGAAAGTTCAAACTGGAAATTCCTTTTGGGTATCACCATAGATCCGACCGGAAGTTATTTGTTTAAAATTCCCTAACCGGAAGTAACAGTTTACTCAATGGATTTTTCCTTCTTTTATTTTTTGAGTTTTTCTCGAAACGGTCAAATTATGTATTAACAACACATACAAAAAGTTACAACTTTTATCTGAAACATTTCTCTGAGAATATTCTTTTTAAAGGAGCTTTTTTAGGAGAGGCGTGAGGTTTTCTTTTTCACTGTTTCAGTTTATTATGTATATTGTAATATCTAAAGAATATTAAATAGAATGAAATAAGTTGTCAATATTCTGAGTGTGAAATAATTGACCCGAAGTGTGTTTCTATTGAACATTTTTTTTTTTTTTTCAGTTTTCTTATATTTTCTCAAAAATGGCTTAAATAATTTTCTATACACTTACTAAAGAGCTGCAGCATTTATTTGTAACATTTCTCCGGAAAAAGTCATATAAGGTAGTTTCTGGATGAGTGGCACGTTATGTTTTGTTTTAAAGTATCATTTTAGTTGTTTATACAAGTTTATTATCTAAATGATATTAATTAGATCAAATAATGTTGCCAAAATTATGAGTTTGAAGAAAATCGATTAATTGAAAGTGCTTTTTTACTGAAGTTATTTCTCTACGATTTTGCCCCCCCCCCCCCCACACGACGGATTTCGTTAAATTTATTACAGAGATCCTTTAATTTTTGTTGGAAACCTTTTTTCCGAGAGAGTTCATTTAATGAATTTTGGGGAGTGGAGGAGTGCATGCTAACCTCAAAGACAAAAAGTCATTTTATTAAGTTTAGATCCTCCAGTTTGCTATAAATATAAAATTGAAGACAAGCTAATATTTAGTAAAAATGTTAAGTTTGAAGAAAATTTGTCACTTAAATCTGTGTAAGAGAAAGTCGTGTGAGTGTTTCACACCAGATTTTTTTTTTAGCCCTAGAATGAATTTTAATATCGAACATTTATGGAAGGTTCTTAACCTTTTCCTTTGTTTTTATTTTTACTTTCTCTTACTCCTAGTAAGAGGAAGTATTGTAAATCGTGTCAAATTTCTATATCGAGTTTTCACCGGAAATATCCGTTTGAGGTCCACTGAGTCCAAAAAAGTGGTAGTTAACAAATGGTGTATGAGTGTGTGTGTGTGTGTGTGTGTGTGGTGTGAACAGCATAGCTCAAAAACGAAAAACCGCAGAAAGTTGAAACTTGATATTCCATTTAGGTATGACCATGGGATCTGACTGTACGTTATTTGTCAAAATTCCTCAACCGAGTACCACTTCACTTGTTGTTTTTTTTAATTATTTGCGTTTTTCTCAAAAATGGCTCCGACGATTTTCTTCAAACTTTGTTATATCAATACACATACAAAGACTACAACTTTTATTTGAAAAGTTTCTCTGGGAAAATTTATT
This sequence comes from Triatoma infestans, assembly GCA_011037195.1. NCBI lineage: Eukaryota > Metazoa > Arthropoda > Insecta > Hemiptera > Reduviidae > Triatoma > Triatoma infestans. The sequence continues at coordinate 56,546 of JAAEAF010004691.1, read as the reverse complement.
TAAGGGCACTTTGGAGGAGGGGTAGGGGTTATGTTTTTTTCTAAACTGCTATCACTGTGGATTATACAATTATATCATCCAAACAAAATTAATTAGAAAGAAATAGATGGCCAACATTCCGAGTTTCAAGAAAATTAGTAAACGGGAAGTGCGCTTTTACTGAACAGTTTTTTTCAGTTTTCGACGAATTTCATTAAATTTGGTACACAAACTATAAAATTTGTCAATTATAATTTTTAGAACTTGGATTAAGAGAAAGTTGTGTGAGTGTTTCACACCAATTTTTTATAAATGAACCAGTAACATAATATATTCTCTGAACAAAAAGAAGTTAAAAATATAAGAAGTATAATAAAAACATATACGAGTATATTAATTACAATTTCACATATCTAGGAAATTTTCCGTTATCATAATTTTTTTTTTTCACTCTGTGTAAATATTGAGAAATAATCTTTCTTTTGTTTGACCCATTTAATAAGAAATCAATAAAATATAAAGCACATGAAATTGCGCCTATAATAATAACCTTATGGATCAATGTTATTATTATTGTATCCAAAAAATATTTTATGAAGAGTACTATTTCCAATTTGGATCATTCATAGGATTAAGATTGGAAAATGGAGCATAAATATTGATATGTTCAAGAAGTGAAAGAATTGCAGATGTAAAAGACATTCTAAAAAGTTCTTTAATTATTTTAAGAAATATTTAAATAAAAAGTTATGAAATAAACATTTTTAAAACATAATTATATTAATTAATTTAAGATAAATAATGGTTGGAAAAGTTTTAGTTCCTAAGATGCTTAGAATTTTCTCTAGGCTTTTTTTTTCTTATAGTTTTCTGCTTACCATAGTATTTAGTCTTAACAAGTAAAAGTATTTACTTTTATTCTTTGTGCAAATATTGAACCTCTGGGTTCTCTGTAATAATCCTTAAATATATCTACTTATCCTCTGTAATAAAGAAGGGAACAAATAATTTAAAAAATGCGCTTTCTAGGAAATACAAACCTAAGCTCCCAGGACTGTCGTAAAATTAATTTTCCATAAAAATATTTGAATTTGTATTTATTTGGTAGTAAATGAGGTGTCAATGAAAACTCAATTAAGAAAATCCAACATTAATGTAGTACTTTCTCTTACTGTAGTAAGGTAGTAAGAGAAAATATCAACATATGATGAGCTATCTAGTATTTTGTCCAGATGAACTTTTACTCGAAGTATTTATAAACTTTTACTATTTTTGAGTGGGTATTAATAAGATAATCATCTCTTTTCTAGTTTATCTGAACTTTCTTTTATTGTAGTATAATTTTAGTATTTATATATAATCATATTTACAATAGGAGTTATATAAGTGATACATATCAAGCTTCTATACTAGAGATGTTCAAATCCATTTTACCCTTTGAATCATTGCCTGCACTCACTATGCTCTTTTGAAATATTAATTAGAAATGTTTTGGTTATAGAAATTATTAGAAGTTGAAGATCTGATAGAAGGAGAAAGGAAAGAGAAAGGTGGTAAAATTGAGAGTCTGGAATCAATTGTCCGTATGCTCGAGCTGAAAGCAAAGAATTCTTCTGACCATGGTAAATTAAAAATAAGTCCTATGGTAATCAATCATTTTTTTTCCCCACAAAACATTTAATTTCTAAACATTTTTAATCTCTTATTGATAAAATGTATACACAACTAAAATATTTTAATAAATTCTTTCTTAAAATAAGAAGATAACCATTAAAATTACTATTAAGTTAATAGAAAATTAAGAGATAGTGATGACAAAAGAGGACATCCCTTCGGCAAGGTGTTAATTTCATATAAATTGTGTTTGAAATTATTTGTTAAAAAAAAGAAGTTATATTTAATGAGAAGAGTATTCTTTTTTAATTGATATAATAAATACAGTAATAAAGTATTAAAAAAAATTATATATTTTTATTCAGTTTATCGTCTGGAAGAGAAAGAACAAGAAATGAAAAAAGAATTTGCAAAATTACATGAAAGATATACAGAATTATTTAAAACTCATATGGACTATATAGAAAGAACAAAAATAATAATGGGTACTGGAGATAGATTAGAAGTTCAAGGAAGGCAGCGTTTATCATCGTTAGCATTTTCTCAGTTAAATAGGTAAGTTGTTAATCATTAATTTTCGAGGGTTTCTTTTAGATTTTCTTTATTTATGATTAACTTTTGTTGTTTTTTTTTTTCTAAAAAATTTAAGAACAAATAGAAAATTATTTATTTTATAGTTTTAAAATATAAATAAATAAAATTAATTTGATTTAGATCTTCTGGGCCCGTATCTTTTGGATTCCAATCATTAGAAGGAAATAATATGCCTAGTATAGCTCGAAATTCAGTTAGTCCCGGTGAATTTCCAACAATTCCTGCATCTCCACCAGAAAGTAATCATTCAGCAACTAGTCTTAGAAATGAATTGGTAAGTACAGTTCTCTCATGTTCTCATCATATTATTAATTTAAATTTTGTAATTACTAGCGTTGGGGACATTGGGAACTTAATTAGCACAAACCTACATCTGCAGTGTAAAGTTTTAATTAGGTCTACGCTAATTTTGTAGACTGAAAGCGATTGAATTGCAGAACTATTGTTGTTCCCTCCCCTTCATATTTCATACTTATTGAGTGAGGACTCTGCAGAATTCTTATTCCGTTGCTAAAGAAGGATCTTTTCATGTTAATCAAAGTACTAAAGAGAAGCTAGGTTTCTAACGTCTAACTTGATGAGCCGAGTAACAAACCCGAAACAAACGGGGTACATTTTCAAAATCCTATATTTTATATTTTATTTATAGTGTTTACAAATTGCACCTGAAAAATGTAGAAGGGGAATATCGAAATGGATCACTTATTTTATAGGAAGTGATTAAGAAATTTACCGCTGAATGACTAAGCTCAGAGTGATTCATCGATTTTTTTTTGTTCACTTATAATTACTTAATAGAAAATAAATGTTATATTGATTTATTTTTAAAAACAAGGTGCTTTTGATTGCTTTTTAATTATAATCTCTTCTTAGTCCCCAATTTAATTCATATCACCTACTATTTTATTTTTTAATTTTTTAGTCCAGTTAAATTTTATTATTAATTTTTTGTTGAAATTATGTTATTACAAGGTACTCAGGTCTCTTTATAGAATGAAAAGTGAGAGGAAGATATATATATAATGTGCCATATTTTCTATTTTTAACCTTTCTTTCTTCTTTTTTTTTAAATAAGGAATTCATACAAGCAATCCAACGTGATTAAAACATAAAGAAAAAAATTATTCTGAAATTTGAGAATCTTCTTTCAAAAGTTTTTCTACTTATCAATGATTATTTTGGATTCCCATCCTGTTTTGAAGGAGATACTTTCATTGTTCCTCATTCAAATTGCTATGCTTCATAATTTTTTTTGAATTTCCGCGCAATAGTACCGAGCCTGTACAAAGCCCATTCATCTCTGACGCGAGAATACTTTCCTTCTAGCGCTGAATAAGGATAGATGCATCTCCTGGTATAGTTAGACAACTTACAATAATGACATAATATATAATATTATATATAGTTCCTTTAGTTTTTCTTGAATCTTGCGACCCTACTTGATTCATGTAAAACTCAGTATTTCTTCACGAGATTGGATACCCCTGTTTTCCATACGGACGTGTCCCTGCTACCAGAGTGTTGTATTAAGGAGTACAGTATCTGATTTCCTTAACTTTCTTAAGATAATCTTATCTTTTACAACATCCAGATCCTCGTCATCAACAATATTTCGCTTCATATCCCGTTTTAGTCTTATTTGTGACAAGATCTGACAAGATCACTTGACCATCACCCCTATACCCGACAATTCTGTTTTCAATTATTTCATTCTGTTTTATCAGAGCCAATTGTATATTATTTTGAAAAAGATTGGAGACAAACTTGCCTCAGTCCCTTGGACGTGGGGAATCTGCTCTTGGAATCATTTACTTTCCACTTTTAAAGCGGCTTTACATATTCTATTTATGCGTTGGATCCAGTTTACTTGGAACACTTCCGCTCCCATATTACATAATTCTAAAGTTAATATTGTAACTAACCACTTGATTCATATATGCAATTTAACCCTTTTGAAGATCTCGTTTATTTAAAGGCTACTTGAAACAAATTTTAATTTTATGTGCTGATATAAACAAATTTGTTTTCTTCACAAATTGTAGGAGGTAGTTGAAAACACTGAAGAAGATACTTCTCTAAGAGAAGTATCAGAAAAAGGATGGTCGGAAACACTTAGTCCCGGTTCGAAAGATCCATCACCAGATAGTTCGGAAGAATGCCCGCCCCCACCTCCAATTGTTACCACACCTCTTGGTAGAACGACTACGAAAAAGTATAAAATTTATTTTCATTTGTTTTGAATTAATATGTTGTAATTGTGCCTATATTCACTTAACTATGCCTGATCTTTTTTAAATTTAGGGAGCAAAGAAGTGGAAACACTCTTTATCAAGAATTAAGCTTCCAGGATGCGGATGCTTTAGGTGAAATGGATGAAGGAGCCGATATAACTGGTAAATATTTATTTTAAAATAATTTTTCAAGAATAGTCCTTAAGTAACTTTTATAAATTCAACATTTCTGTAAAAAAAAAAATTATAAATGCTTTTAAATTTATTTGAATATAAATTATTGATTATAATAAATTAGAAATCCCTTTAAAATTTTAAATAATTCATTTCAATGTTTTTTTTTTAAATATGATTATGGAACTAAAATTAATTATAATCAGAAAATGCCAAATAAATATTATAATCGTTGTGCAGGCGGCTGGGTTCATCCAGGAGATTACGCATCGTCTGGTCTGTACTATAGACTTAATTGTTTTTACATTACCTTCCCTATTTTTGCTTATACTAATGCACTTTGACCACCCCGTTCATTGTTTTGCTTCATTGTTTTAGTTTTTAAAATGATTTTTTTAATTTTATTTCAGTATAAACATACATCATTAACTAGAACCTTTAATAAATATTAGCAATGTCTGTTATTATTATTATTATCATCATCTTAGTTATATGTTAGCAACTGATCGAAATTGTTCACGATATAATTTTTCTTTGAAATCAGACCAGTACATTTTAATTAATTGAATTAAGATGCCTAATTCCAATTAACTATTTAGGGAATTTAATTAATTAAATAGAATTAGTGAAATTTGAAATTTTTTTTAAACAAATAAATTTGTTGATATTTTTCAGTCATTAATAAAGTCAGGAATTGAGTTCTATTTTATCTGTACTGCTAGGAAGTAGTTGGAATTCTCTATCTGCTATTGGACGTCATAGAGGCCAAATTAGATCAGATACTTAATTGTTTAATGGTGGACTTATTTATTAACAAAAGTAATATCTAGCGATTTTATTACTTTTTGTTATACAACCTTGATAAAAAGGTCGTTGTCATGGCAAGATGTAACTTTTTAAACACTCAGGGTTTTTAGGTAATAAATATTTTAGCGGATTTATTTTTAAATAAATTCTTTCTTTTGTTGTTAATGCCAGGCTGTTTTATCCTTAAAAATGCCACTAATTTGTCACTTCATGATAAATACGGTAATTTTCCCAAAACAAGAAAAATATTTTTAAAAATCATCCTTCAAGTTCAAGAATTTGTTAATTGCCACTGATAGGGGAAATCCTGTTTGGTTGTACGATGAAGAAATATGGCATGTCGTCTTCAGTAGCTATCTTGATGTCTGTATTCTGTTGCATGTGTTGTCCTGATATGCAGATTCAGACACAGAACCAGATAAGCTTTCTGGTATGCAATGTTCTTAATTTTTTTTAAATTTATTAAATAAATTGTTTATAATATAAATGAAACAAAAATTCACCTAGCATATTATTTGTTTTTTCAGAGACTGTTAAACTTTTTTAGGAAAACTTTCTTCAAACAATAAAATATTCCTATTTGAAAATTCCATTTCTAAAAATAATTTTTTTTTCCTACGCCATGAGTTCTGCCTACGACATTCTTCGTCGAGCAGCCGATTATAAAAAGTCTGCTCTTAGTTGTTCCTTTAGTAGTATATACAGGAGGCACGTGAAAACAATTTCGGACGCGAACAACTTTACTCCCCCTAAAAATAATTGTAGTAAGTTAGATAACTGCCAAGACGTTAAAATTGAAAATATTGCGTTCACTTTAAATTTCTCAAAAAAAATCTGTCTAAAGTGATTATATGATAAAGATTTAATATAAAATTCTGATAGGAAATATTCTGAATGTAAGTACTCTGAAATAGGGCTTTCAATGAGGATGACAGCCATAGGGTAGAGACTGAACTTACTTTTCCATCTCAAAAGTGTAGTCAGTGATAATCTTTAAAATCATATCAATTTAAAACAGATCATATCAATAAATTACAGAAAACATCATTGTGAAAACAAAGAAATAGAAATGTGAAAACTTTCCTAACAAATCCTTTTCTTCTAAAAATATCGAAATAAAGAAGCCATTATAGAACGCAAAGTGCTTAATTATGTCAATTTTGAGTAGTTTAGGCGTATTTTAGACAAACAGACCGACGCCAGGAAAAATTTAGTTGCTTTCTAAAGTGCATGAAGCTTTTTATTATTCTACAATCACACAAAAATGGTCACCTGATATATCAAATTCAAAACCGTCATTAATTCTTTAATTGAGTGTTTAGTAATTGAATGTTTAGTAGACAAGCATAAGAACCCGAATGCTTTTTATATAATAACGCATGCAGTATGGCGCGCTGTCTACTCAAAGAATAAAAATTGTAGACTAAGTTGTTTGATGATTTATTTTAGATTGATTGCTTTCTGATCATTATATATTTTTAAATTCTACTTATCAGTGCTTTCCTAATTTTGCCTTTATAGTTAATGAAAAGTTTGGTGATTCTTAAATTGATTGGTAGGATATTTTCCCATTGTGTAAATATATTACAAATTTTAACTACATTAACGCCGTGAACACTACCGGAGGCTGACTGACAGTGCACTGAGAAGGTTAGCGGGTACCAAATTGACCTCAGATGTAGACGCGTCTTAACTTAAAAAAAAAATTTGAATGAAAATTCTGAAATTGTGTTCGATTTGTTATTGTGTATCATACAAAGTGTCATTACTTCCCATAAATTTATATATTCATTCTTTGAGGAATCTTAAAAATCAGGCCGAGTTGATTAATATTATTATTTGAGATTGAATATAATAAATTTAACCAATTATTTTTACATTAATTAAAATTTAGCGCTACTGAAAAAGTTGTCGATGCACCCAAAAATAAAAAATAAAATTCCGTCTTTCATTTTTAATCTTCCAATCCATACTTTTCTTTTGCATATGCCGCTTTTATTTCTGGTCAGTTTGGATTTTAACCATTATCTAGTGAAAGAGAAAATGTAAATATGATTTTAAATGTAATCAAGTTTAATGAATACTAACGTCTGCATTATCGCTAAATATTCTTGCATGAATGTTATATATATATCTCTAGCATCATATGAGCTTATACTGTCCTTGCTAGCTGATAAAGTTCATAAAGATCTGTCATCTGTTGCTTGTAATATAATTAAATTCTTGCAATAATAGAACAATAGAAAATTTCCTGTTACATAAATCCCTTGCACATCATCATAATTGCTACTTTATGAATTATACAGTATCCCTTAAGTTATTTTAATATTCTGAGCGGAAACACTACTTTCCAAAAGCTCGTGGACGCACTCATTGCATGCCCAATCTCCTAGTATTTCTATACTTATAGTTCCTGTTCGGTAAAAGCCTACCTAAAAAATTGGCATTACTTTACTTTTTTGTAATCTATCTTAATAAAGTAATTTATGTATTTTTTGTCCATGCATTTCAAAAAATGAAACATTTCTTTAAGTTTGAATATTTAGTTTTTTCTTTGCATTGTTCATCATCTTCTGTTTAAATTTTGATCAGAGGATAGGAGCTTTCTAGTAGTTAATATTCAGTTTTTATTACCTTCACTCTGGCGTTGCTATAATGAGAATCTAGATTCTATTTTGATTCAGATGTTTGATGTTATATTTATTTATTATATTTTTTAAAGTCTCAGTGAAAATATGCTGGGTGAATTAACTCTGTTGCTCTACTAAGAATTTTTTTTTCTTTTAATGATGCGTAAATTCATAAAATATTTTCTATATTATCGACAGCAAAATTCTAAAATTTGTTTTTATATCTGTAGAATTTTGGCCGTTTCAGATTTGTTATTTTTCGGATTTTCTAGATTTAGTTTATCATATCGGCGACCAAGAAGTTATTAACTGTATTACAGTTCAGGAAGGATTCGAAATTCATTCACTTGTAAATTAAGTTTGGTTTACAAGCATTTTACTTTATTATGTTATTACTAATTTTGTTATAGTTAATTCATAGTTGCTCTGCGTGGCTGGCATTAGGAAGCGCGACGTCTTCTAGAAAATTAATATATACTTTAATTATAATTATTTTTTAATAAATTTATTGTTAGTCAAGCTAGCAAAGATTGCGCCTCCTGCGTTAATTCATCATTATATCATTAATTGCTTAATATTGTCTATTCTTGACTCAATATCTCTTTACCTAAACTTTGATTTCCAAAAAGTCATCTCCCATGAATCTTTTTATTATTTAACTTAATCGAGAGCTCCAGAATCTGATAATTCAAAATATGGCATATAATACCTTTCATCTTCCATCTGTTTTTGTGAAAGCTTCTTTGATGGTTTATCGAAAAAATAAAAATTTTGGACAAGTACTGTTGAAAATATACTAGTGACAAGATCCGAATTATTAATATTTTTTACCTCCGTGGTTTTTAGTGTATATAGTATGTACAAAAATAAAAAAAAATGTATGCATCCAGTATTTCTACAATGAGTGTAAAAGGCAATTTATTATAAACTAAAAATCTGCATGGATTCTGAGGATATAGAGTTATTCAGAGCACTTAACTAACTTTGACATATTAACGTATTAATCAACGCATTTCGGTGGAAGTTCCATTTTAACCAAAAAGCACAAATCATTTAACCCATATTCAGATTTTGTCATTTACCTTTTGCTTTTAAGCTATTAATAATAAAGTTTCTTTCAGATAGTACATTCCCATCAATTACACTAGGATCTGGAAGTTGTAATTTTTAGAATAATGTATAGATGGAGTTCTCCTCCTTTATATTTAGGCCAAATCCTATCGCAACCACTGATATGCTCTCTATCTTGATCTATGTATAATTTAACTTGCAACCTCCCACTTGAGGGCAATAACTCAATAATCGCTCCATTGTGTAAGATGGTTAGGTCCAGTCTTGTATTGGGCTGGTGTAATGGAACCCCTAGCCAGCAAATTCTTCACAGAAAAGCTGGATTTAATATCTCTATTATTTAGCAACCGCATCAAGGCGCCATTACTGCGCTCCACGTATACATCCTCTGACAAAATGTATTGGCGAATAGGCTTCAAACAATACAGCCTATCTCTCTCCCTAGTAGCTCTCTCTAGCTGTAAAAGAAATTGAATGTAAGCTGACAATCTGAGGGCTTAGAATCAATCTACAATTCAACTCGGAGGAGTGCATATCAGTTCACCAACTTCACTTCAAAGAGCTTAATAGTCACCAAATAAGTTTTGAAGGATACAGCCAGTTACCAGATAAACTAAAAGAGTAAACATCATTCACTACATCAACTTCGACCTTGAAAGGTTCACCAAGCCGGCCCCACTAGCTCACCACTATTAGTACAAGTTAGAGTTTTAACTAGTTTCATCATTCTTCAAGCTACATCTCACAACAGCAACGCCACCATACTGCATTTACCACGTCTTCTAGAAAACCATGATAGCTCTTTGCTTCGGTCACTCTATCTATATGCTCTCCTTTCTCTCTAATCCGTAAAATTATGAGTTTAGTGTCAGTTCGTGTATTATCATTTATCATCCATCATTTTCTACTATTATTATAATGGACAGAATCTAGATTGTAACTCACATAGCATTTTCTTTTAGTTTGGTTCTCACCGGTTTTAGGTCTTCATATCAGGGTTTTTTTTTTTTTCAAAGAGAAATAAAAATATATTCCTTATCTCTATATACTATTTTTTTTGGCAGGCTGTACAGTTTATTTTTTTAAGTTATCTTTTTATTTTAAAGACCTTTTTTGTGGACATGCACGTATAAACAGGAAGGATAATTTAAGTATAGTAAATTTTGTTAAATTTTAATCTTAAGCTAATGTTAAATATGCCAGATTTTACAGATAAATTTTAGTTAACTGGTTCAAATTGTAACTCAGTGAATGTATATTTGAGTGTGTGTGCGTGGTACCGCTTTTCGTTTTCGCTTATCTTTCTTTTAATTTGCTTTTCTTTTCATCTATATATTCTTACTCAGTAAAAATCTAAATATAAATTGTGAATTTAATGCCAGTTCATGGTGTATATTCTACTACACCATGAATCAACATGAAACATATTAGATTGTAACTAATTTTTCTGTCGCTCTTATATATATTGTAACGTTTTTTCCTTTAAACTAGCTACTGCAACTAGTTCTAAGTGGGTTCGTTTAGATAAAATACTCTAAACTTCAAGAAGACAAACGCCAATTTATTGTTCTATACAATAAATTATATATACAACACTTAATAATAATTAATTCACAGTTTAAACCGCAAAAGTTCACTTTCTTCACTTTTCACAAACGTACACTTCGTTTGTAACCAGAAACCCTCTGTTGTCCCACTATTTATACCGGTGGAAAAGGGTCTAGAAGATTATAGATTGTTCTAGAAAGGGCTGACTGAAAAATTCATGCTCTTCCTAGCGGCTACTAGAAGAACTTTTGAGGTACCTACTTTCTCTCCTAGATGGCACCAGTGGCTGCGTTACAATATATATATATATATGAAGTAACATTTTATTGTAACCGTTAGGCTGATCTTATGGTTCAATTCTGAGAAATGGATGTCGAATTATTCATTTAAATCAAATTATTTCCTCAATAGAAATCCGCAGTAGAATTATATTGAAACATTTTTGGTGGAAAATTTGACTTCGTTGGTGATTTGAGAGTTATGACGTTAGATTAAGTATTGTTAGATGTTGATGGACGCGACGGCTAGTGTTTTATAATATAATTACAAGTTATCTTTTCCCTCTTCTCAATTTTTTAATTTGTATAATGATAGGAGCCACTGATATACATAATACTATAGGCAATTTACCAGTCAGTATTTCCAAATTTGAAGAAAATGTATCAATTAAATGTTGTATGAATTGCAGGAATAAAGAGACAATCGTTGGCGTCTGATTTCAGAACAGATTTGTCTTTATGCTCTTTATTAACACATCTCTATATTTTTACTACATAATTTCTTTTTTATAATTGTTCGTAATAATATAAAGTTATGTTCACCTTATGCGGACCAGCGAACTTTCGGATAGAATTCGCTTAATTTGAGTGTCTATTCTTCCTAGTTTGTGCGTTAAAACGAAGTTCTTTATTATAGCTCACCTCGTTTTATAGCAAGGAGCATTACATATATGCAAAAAACTCATGAATTTTTCAGTCAGAAACGATTCAATCTTCACTCAGAGTAAATTATTTTCATTCATTAATTCACTCCGAATGGAAATACTCTAATATACTGACTAAACATCAAGCAGAAGTTTGTAGTGCAGGGTGGTTTTGGGCTTTCAGTGGAAGTACTAGAAATTAAAGTGCCCTAAGAACGCAAGGTAGCTGAAGAAGTAAAAACTTACTGCTCAATAATTCCCAAAATAAATTTTCATTTTTAGAGTATTCCTTAAGTTGATTAGAAGTTTGTCTGGCTTTAACAGTATTTTCTAAGTTTCATACCAATTTTTTTTAAAAAAAATTCAATTCTGATAAATATTTAACAAAAAAAAAATCACATTAAGTTGCTAAAATATAATTTTTTTAAAAGCCATTATCCTTATTTGTCGTTCTTAGTAGAGTAACATATGCATTTATTAATCATTATTATTTAATTATTTATTTCATTTCCATATATTTTGTAGATATTAAGCTGAATATATTTCATTTTATGTAAAGTTTTATGCTCAAACGCATGATTTTTTTTTTTTGTTACCTTCTTTTAACAACCATTGTGGCATTTCATTGTAAAAATAAAATAATTTCCATTTCAAAACATATCACTGCAAATTTTTTCAGTATTTTCTTTTAAATAAATGATTGTAGTAATTGTAGAGAATTTTCAGTTTATTTGTGATACACTCTTACTATTTTCGTATGTTTACACTTTACTTCATTGGTATAATTAATTGTATAAACGTTTCATGGCAAACCGGAATTGATCTTACCATCGCGCGGCGGGATACTCATTACTTTTTTCTTTGTAGTTTCTTAACGGCATCTTAACATTAAACCCGAAACCTAATAAATTTGAATTAAATTGAATTTTTGATTGGAATAGGTTTTGTTGTAAAATAATTTAGGTAACTCTAAGGATTGAAACATTGACATATGTGTTGTTGGCCCCTTATATAATTCCGAAATCGCGAAGGTTATGAATGACGAAGGTTATGGATTTCATTTATCTGTGTTTTAATGATACATATAGTCTTTAACAATAACGATTTATTTAACTGTAATAAACCGCAGAGATATCTGTAAACAAGAGGAAAATTGCTATACAGATTGGTTAAATTCTATTTAAGAATAAGCTGTAATGTTTTTATAAAAAAAAAAATTTGAAAATAAAAGTTTTTACGGTGTTCCAGATGACAAGGTTAACTTCTATATGGTTCCAAAAAATTGAGACTATTTAACTTGTTTCAGATTTTTCAAAGTTTAGCCAGTAGAGTTCATATATATAGACTGCAATATATATAAATAACCCGGAGGAAATGATCCAAAAATCAACTGTTTATTGTGTTAATATTTTAAATATGGCGGCCTTAAAATCCTAAAAGTAACTACCACAGCAATCCGATTGTTCTCGTAATTCTTCAATTTATACGACATTATTAGAAATTAAGATTAGACTGTAGTCTAATTGCAAATACTATATTTACAAAATAAAAAATTATAATCGATAAACTGTAGAAATTGAAATTAAATCATCTACAACTTTACGTTTTCTTTGTCTCAAATTTTTGTTCAAGAAATATTGTTCAACCAATATTCAATTAATCTTTTAAGAAAAAATAGGCAGTGATTATTTAATTTTTTCATTTTTTTAAAACATGATTCAGTTGTTTAAAATATCTTCTTTTTTTTTTAATTCCTCCTAACTAACCTTATATAATTTGTTATGCGCTGGTCCCTGCTCAACTCGTACATCCGCTTCAGTTAACGACAACTTCTATGGTAAGAATAAAGCATGTATAGCCACAATATAAAAGATTTTATTTTCAGTTTATATTACCTTATTAAAAATTCCAATTATTTATTAACTTTCTTTTTAAAAGAATTTCTGCTCTAAAGATGATATTCCATTAACAGTGGCTAGGCGCATAAAAAAAAGAATTTTCTCCGGGTTTAAAAAAATCACAGTTCTATTACTAAAAAGCAATTATGCAAGATTTAGTGTAACTAATAGTAATATTCATGAGAAGAAATAGTTTGAAAAATGTGGACGTCTAAAAATTTTAAATTAACAAATGTAGAGAATGTTAATGGAATATCTTGAAAAAGAAATTTTATTTTTATCAAAGCAGATGGTAGACATATTAGAAGTTAAAATTTATATATTGATTAGAACGTAGGGTGGGTCCCATCCCCCAAGCACTGCAGTAAGTTAGAGGCTTATTGTACCTACCCCTGTGGAACAGTGCGAGAAACCACTCCTGTCATGAGGTTGAGCGCTTACCCTACCAACTCTTTGTGCGCTATATCTCCTCTGGTCTCAGTATGCCAACGGTCTCAGCGCGTTTAGCTATTGCAACACAATCGAACACCAAGTGCGAGGTAGTTTCTTCCTCTTCCTGATATAATCTACATATAGCTTCTGAGCTAATTATTCCCACCTTATAGAGATAATTTTTGCCTTTGCTGTGTTCTCTCTAGATCCAATCTCAAAGAGATGCACGCACTATCCCTTTCGTTATTTCCACAACAGGTTCTGGACCACTGGATGCGAGTTTTCGCCCGTTGATCGGCTGTTTCATGCCCCTAATCCCCATTGATTGTTTTGGTGCACCGAATCCGGCATGCTGGATTTTATTGTGTCGTGAGAGGAGTAACAGGTAATCTCTACACTCTCAAATTAGAGATAAGGTAGTTTGAAGGCAGCAAGAACCTTTAATGCAGCCTACTATCCGAAAAGATAAGAATCTCCTTGTTTAATTGCGAAACTTTCGGCCTGGAATACTGAGGAGTAGTTGCCAAGAGACCTCTTAATGAATACTTGGGTTTCACCCCTTATATACCGGTCCCAGCGCCACTTGCCTCTTCTCTGGCCGTGCCCTGTCCAGTCTTTGATCCATTCTGCCCTTTGCTTATAGGGTCACCTGAAATAGAGTATCAAAACATTTTGGACAGATGCTGTCTTTAGTTATAATATAAAATTGTAACACTTTATCTTTAATCACGAAGTAAAAATATTTTTTTATATAATTTTCAGGCATGGGTAAAGAAGTTGAAAACCTAATCCTGGAAAACAACGAGTTGCTGGCAACTAAGTAAGGAATATAATTAGAATAATTAGTTGATTAGAATAAATATTGATTTATATGAATAAAAATGAGTATATATTTAAGAATAAATGGATAGGTTCGCATAGTTGGATAACATCCGGGATGCTTATTTTACTTATTCCTGACAGGTTTGGGATTCTCATCCATCGTCAAATTAAGGCTCGAAATTCGTGTCGAGAGTTGTTTCAACTTACAAGTTTCTGTCACGCACTACACTTCTTGATTGACATTCATTTTCTGATGGCTGAGAATTCGAAACCGGTCAGGAACAAGCAAATTAGCATGCTACGACAGGTAAAATCCCACATTACCTAAAGAGTGTGAACTCTTGAGCAGAAACATGAAATATGAGCATATACTCCAGTGAGTAATACTAACTAAAATTTCTGCGATTTGAGTACCTATGTACCATCCAAATGTGAGTAAATATGTATACTCAACATTAGGATGGATATATTACAACCAACCACTCTTTCTCTTACATCGACTTTGAAAAAGGAACTGTAAAGTTCGTATGAAGAAGAAAATTAGTATTAACCATTATTATAATCATTAATATAGTCTTGAACCATTAATAGTAGTCAATAATCATTATTTATATTATCATAATAACTTACAATATTTACATTAAATCCCCCCACCTACATTGCATTAAGATATTACTAAAGAACTTACTGGTTTAAATGAAAAGAGGGGTTAGGCTAGAGTTGAAATAAATGAAATTCTTTTAAGGTATTTGAGAAATAATTTTTCCCAACTCTTTGAAATAATTCTGAAGCTGCCAAATTGCTGTCATTTTTTCTATTTGTTTTTTAATGTTCTCTGTGAATGTTTGTTATAAGTAAACCCTATTTATCGGCTACTTTTGTCTATTTTTTGCTATTAACGAGGAGATAGCAGTGAGCAAATTTCAAATTTAAGGAATTTATTCAAACAGAATGAGCATGACTTTTTACTTCCCCTTACTCCTAGTAAGAGGAAGTATTCTAATCGTGTCAAATTTTCGATATCGAATTTTCAACGGAAATATCCGTTTTGAGGTCTCCTGAGTCCAAAAAAGGGATTTTTAGCAAATGGTCTGTGTGTGTGTGTGTGTGTATGTGAACAGCATAGCTCAAAACGAAAAACCGTAGAGAGTTGGAACTTGATATTCCGTTTAGATATCACCATGGCATCTGACAGTGGGTCATCTGTCAAAATTCCTCAACCGGAAGTACCACGTTACTTGCTAGTACTTTTACTTTTTTGCGTTTCTCTCAAAAATGGCTCCGATGATTTTCTTCAAACTTGGTATATCAATTACACATACAAATATCTACAACTTTGATCTAAAACATTTCTCTGGGAAAATTCATTTAAGTGCACTTTTGGAGGAGGGGAGGGGTTATGTTTTTCTCTAAAGTGCTATCATTGTTGATTATACAATTCTATCATCCAAACAAAATTAATCAGAAATAAATAGATGGCCAAAATTCCGAGTTTCAAGAAAATTAGTGAACCGGAAGTGCGCTTTTACTGAACAGTTTTTTCAGTTTCCGACGAATTTCATTAAAGTTGGTACACAAACTACAAATTTGTCAATTATCATTCTGAGAACTGGAGTAAGAGAAAGTTGTGTGAGTGTTTTACACCAGATTTTTTTTCTTATAAACGTAAGAAATTCAATTCCATTCATTCAATAGATTCGACTATTGGGTGTATACTGTAATTGGTAAGAATACAAACAAATCACTCATATGATTTTTCGACCTGCCATTAACACAGATTTACTTGACAAATTGTCTTCAAGCTTTTAATTTTTACAAAATGTTTGTATAATATAATTTTATATCAATTGGAGACTCAAAACTAAATAAAATGACTTTTTTCGAGGGAGCATAAACTCCCCCTCCCCACACAACACTTTAAACGAACTTTCCCGGAAAAATGATTCAAACAAAGGTGATATAGGTTTTGGTATTCAGAGTTAGTGTAACAAATTTAATGTTCCATCGGTATGAATATGGCTGAAATCGTAGAAAATGAAATAATTAAAAATTGTAATCAGTAAAAACCGCACTTCCGGTCAATCGTTTTGTTCAGTTTGGAATTTTGGCAACTATTCTATTTAATTATAATATTTAGTCATAATTCTATTTACTATTATTTAGATGAAACAAATATATAGTAAATTGAAATAGCACTTTACAGGAAAACACCCTCCAAAATCTGCACCAGCTGCACCCCCAAAATCTCCCTTAAATGAATTTTTCCTGAGTAGGCAAAATCTATGAGTGTTTAATACAAAAGATGTTTTTTTTTATTCAGTATTATTTTCCTCCTTAATTAAGCCAAATTAACGCATTAACATGCACTTTGAAATGTTTCAGGAATGCTCTGAACATAGTGAAAGATGATCTCATAATAAAGGTTGATGAACTCACCAGGTAAGTTGAACACAAGCTTCTATAGATCACTACGTGATGAAAACTTTATTCTTCAAATTCAAAGCCTGAAATTTCAAGAATGGTTCCATTGCCATTTTGGTGAGAAATGCAGCAGTATTGCCCAGCAAAATGATTAACATTGGGAAGCTGCTGGTGATCCTTGGACCAGTGTGTTACCAAGTCCTGAGTGTTCAAGCCAGAAAAATGGTAGTAGCATATGTTGACCATAAATTCCCATATATCCTGCAAAAGTCATTTGAGGTCTTCGTCATTGAGGATGATTTGCCTAGAGTGTCTTTTGGTACATAAAATCACGAGGTAATGTGCAACTCGTATTTGAGGATTCAGCCATATAAATAACATAAAAATTGTTAACTCAACAATGAATAAAGAGAAATAACCACTGGAACGAAAAGAATCCACAGTAAGAAAAATTTACAGAAAATCTCTTTTGCATTGTTAGAGTCGTAGAAGATCGACGGAGGTGGATGTGCAACAAAAAATTTACAATTTAGTCTAAAAATTGTTTAGAATTCAACAGTAATTTCAAGTAACTTTCTTGAGGTAATACCAAATGGATTTAATTGCAAACAATTATGTTGATTCAAGAAATGTGAATATTTTAACTAAATCATCAAGATAGTTTAGTGGTTAAAGGAGAGGAATCTTATTAGTGGAAAGCGGTTAATGTTCTGTCAAGGTCATGGACTGTAATAATTCATGAATTTAGTATACTATAACTCCCTACAATAACTGATTCTACTCATTTGTCAAACCGGTTGTTTAATTAACTTAAAACATTTATTTGTTGTGGTTAGTTCCGCAGAGCTGGAAAGCATCAGAGATATTTTCCGTGATGGCCTGCTTCTTTTCGTGGTCATCGACCGGTTTCGGGCGTTCGCCCATCATCAGGATGTTTTTTTCAAAACAGTCTAATAACATAGACTTGCACAGAGCAAGTTGATACACTCCTGTTGCTTAGTCCTACAGTTGATACACTCCTACACAGCTGATGCAGGCTGTCACGGAAAAAATGTCTCAAAGTGGGGATTCTAGTGAACAAAAAAGCAGACTCATTAGCCAAAGAAGATACCTTACTTTCTTCAATTTGCTCCAATTAGTGTGAGACCTAACCTAAAAGGAAACAACCATCAAAGAACATTTAAGAGTGTATCAACTGTATTTGCTCTGTGCAAGTCTATATTATTACACTGTTTAACAAAAACATCTGATGATGGGCGAACACCCGAAACTGGTCGATGTCCACGTAAAGAAGCAGGCTGTCACGGAAAATATCTCTGATTAAAACATTTATATTCGAGTGAATAGAGGACTTAATATAGATATGATATGAATGAAGAAACCCTAAGGAAATTTTCGTCACTGAGATATTATCTGACGTGACATTCAGATTGTTAATTAATGTTCCTCTGTCTTACAAAAAGAATGAATAAACTGCTGTTGATTACTAAAAAGCTTTAGAATAATAAAACATAAAAAATTTAAATGTTACTTGATATATTTTTCTCATTTTAATTTAATTTTAGTGAGCAGGAAATCCTTCGAGAAGAAAATAAGTCTTTGAAAACTGTAAATTCTCGGCTGAATCAGAGATTAACTGAGAGAGAAGAAGAATTGAAAAAGTTGAAAGAAGAAATCGAAAAACAATCTAAGTCAAATAAATCCGATGATGAGGTATGTAATAATAAGAAATAGATATAATGCTAAGATCTATTTTTTCACTTAAGATTTGCTTTAAGATTATGCATTCATCAAACCATATACATTCATCTCCTCCAGTAATGGAGCTTCTGATAAAAAAAAATAAAAGATAAAAATTGTTCTGTTTTAGTATAATTAAATCTTAATTGCTTTCTTTTTTTGTTAGTAATACATTTTATTTTATAAAATTACTTCGACCGTAATGGAGTCTTGAAATAATTGATAATCTTTCCTGTCTAAATCTTACTGCCTGCAATAAACAGCCCACAAACAATTCCCTGATTTTCTCTAATAGAATAAGAGAGTTGTTTAGGCTTTCAATAACGGCTACAATTTACATTTCTCATTCCAACCCTCTTGTGGGGAGTCTAGTGAACAAAAAAGCAGACTCACTAGCCAAAGAAGATATCTTACTTTCTTCAATTTGCTCCAATTAGTGTAAGACCTAACCTAAAAGGAAACAACCATCAAAGACTATTTAAACTCATAGCCTAAGGCTGTGAATAAAGAAGTGGCCTGAGAGAAGTCTACCAAGATCAAGTCAGTCAGTCCTTTTGTCTGATATCTAGGTATATCTTGTCTTCAGGAACATGTGGATGGATTTCTAAATTCAGTCAATTGCCCACTCTGCCACGGATGCCTCTTCTCATATTCATTCATTTCATGGAAAGCATGCTGCTCATTTGTCAAAGTCTGGCATTAAAGGAGTAGAATATAAAAAAAAAAAATTAATAATAGCCATTGCTGAAGGATTCTCTTTTGATTGTTTATGGAAAGATTACAAATTTGACGGTTTTGGAAAGATTACAAATTTCAAACTGCACATAAAAAGTACTGTATTAATCATTCCGAAAAGATAGACAGGGCAAAAATCAAGAAATAAAGTTTTTATATTATAAGGATAGTTAGCAGGAGCCAATGAAAACACTTCTAAACTTGAAATATTTATCTCCACTCCCGGACCTCTCCTTGACACTTTCTGAGGTTGGATACCAAAGGTGTGAAAAATAAATTGTTCTGAAGCTTTAGTTCTTTTCTCCTTTCGCCCCTGTCAACCGTCTTGTACTTTTATTATTAGGAACGGGCAAATTTAATCTATTATTTATCGAAAAGTTTTTTTACCTTATCTGTACTGCTAAAAGAAGCATTGGAACATGTTTAATTGTCGGGATTGAGTTTCGCCAAAAACACGTTTTTATAAGTACGAGAAGGTTTCTTCTTACGTTTTAATTTCTGTAAAAATCATCAGCCAAAAGTGCAATTTTATTGAATGATTTTCTTTAATTATAGTCCTTTTCTTTCGAGAACTTTGATTTTAGGAAATTCTGAATTAGCTGTGACATTAGGCTTTTCTCTAAAGTGATCTAAAGGAAAGTCGTATTAGTGATTTTACGCCAGCCTTCTTTATTATATTACTTTAACAAAACCTTATCTTTCATAATATTTACATGTTTGACTTTCGTTTCAATCATTAAAAAAATTTTTGTTAATTAATTATTAACAGGAAGATGTTCCAATGGCTCAAAGAAAACGTTTTACAAGAGTTGAAATGGCTAGAGTTCTTATGGAACGAAATCAGTACAAAGAACGATTTATGGAATTACAAGAAGCTGTTCGATTTACGGAAATGATAAGAGCATCAAAGAATGAAAATGATTTAGATAAGAAAAGTAAACAAAGTGTTTGGAAGTTGTAAGTTTCAAATATGTATTAATTAAAATGTACAATTAAAATAGTATTTATTTGCTTATTAATTTTGCTTTTGTTTACAGTTTTAGTAGCCTTTTTAGTGGTAATGATCGAGGTGTTGTTCCACATAGAAAGACAATGCCTAATGCCAATTTTAGATATAATGCACCAACTCATCATATAAGCCCCGCACTAGATACAATGAGAAAACGTTCTCTTCATGAAAGAAAGAGAGGTCTTGATCTTCTAGATGCTGGAGACATGTTAGTCATATATAAATTTAGAATTACTTTAAAAAAAATGGCAGATTTTTTTTTTTATAGAGTTTCCCTTCTTTTTGAGTTCTATTTTATTTTCCTTCAAAAAGTATTTGTTTTATGCATGCGCTTTTAAGATTAGGAAAAACATAATCTGTTTTGTTGAAACTCTGGGTATGCATTCTTTAGTTGATTTAAAGCCTCAGACACTGTTTTGGAAGTCAGTTGGATTTTGTATTTACGATTTTTGTTAATGCTTCGTTTCGTGAATGACCCTAACCGGTTCATCATGTGAAATTTATTATCATTAATCATATGGAAATTAACATTTTCTTTCATATTTATATAAATGATATGTACCGTTAAAAAAAAAAAAAATCGAATTTATCTTACCCATTTTATCTTAACAAATCCTTTCCTTTTGTGGCTTTGTGGATACAATTAATTCGAGATAAAATATAATAATCATTTTTATGTGCCTCCCCATTCTCACTGCACTGATTTTTGCGCTTTGAATAACGGCAAATTTCACAATTAACGTTGTTTTAATATTCGGTTGCAGGAACGGGGAGGTAGGAGAACCTCAGAATGCACCAGTTGCCCAACTTGCTCTCCCATCTCAAGATAGTATAGAAAACAGCAATGAGGCTATCTCTTGACAAAAAGCATTATTTAATAAATAATTTAATTTTGTAAAAATTGTATATTTTGTGCATACATTTTTCTGTAACTATATAAAAAACAACACGTTTTTTGTTTGCTAAGTTTCTAAATAAATTATTTTTCAAATATGGATTTAGTCGATGCCCCACAGACTTCCATTTCCTTAGTTATTATCCTCGCATGTATTCTCTTTTCTATTTTCTGTATTCATACAACTATGTTTACTTGAATTCATCTGCCATTTTTGACAATTATTTTAAGAGGTTTATTAGAAGTAGTTTGTTAGTTCAGTACACTTGATTTACATTATTTTTTCTAATTCTTTAAATTTTTTTAAAATTAGAAAGGCATGAAAAAATAAGCATGCAACAATTTTTAAGTAAACAAAACCAGTCAAAACTTATTTACTCAAAATTTAACGAAAACATTTTTGTTTCGATCTCTAGAAGCAATGAGAAATTAGCAGCTCGTCGTGCAAGTGAAAGACGAGAACAACTTCGCGCAGTACAAGCTCATGTTAGAAAAGATGATGGCAGACTTCATGCTTATGGCTGGTCTTTACCGGCTAAAGGCGGGGCAGGAGGTTCCCCAGCTCCACCAAGAGCACAGAGTTCTTCTGGTACACCACAGGTACCAGTTCCAGTTCCTGTATATTGCAGACCTCTTATGGAAAAAGAAGATGGCATGAAGGTAAGATATTAAAAAACAACATTGTGGAAATTAAAACTTAAGATATTATTTAAATAAATATATAACATATTGAAACTTAAGATATTATTGGATTGTTGTATTTAATTTCAATATTTATATTAATCTTAAGCTTACCTTCATAACTGAAAAAGTGGAATGTTTAGTTCGAATTATCTCTATATAAGCTCTAAAGATGGTGAAAACTTTTTCCAAGACGTTGGTGCAGAAAATTTAAGTTTTTACTTAAATTAAACCTAATACTTCCAAAAAAGAAACAACTCATATGTTTTGATTTTCGTCAGAAACGACTGTCTCTTCTCTAAATTTCTATAGCCTTCAAACAACCATAAATTGTATATATCTTGCATTACATAATTCATGTTTTACTTTTAAGGAGATTTTTTGAAGGATTGATAAAGTTTCACTTTCCATTTTTTAAAAATTGAAGGCACTGAATTAAATAACCCCCAAGTCCAAGTATTTGCGCATTAAGCATATCCGGTAAAATGAACGTATTTAGTTTCATTTGAATTCTTGCTTAGACCACTATTCTTGCTTCATCTGAATTCAATGTGACCACTAGCTAAGTTACCGCTAATTAAAAGTATTTTAAAAACAAATTTTTGGATTCACTTTTTTCTGGATACTGTAGTTACATTATCAAATCGGATTTTCCCACTCTTTTAATTATCCCAAAATAATCTTCATTTTTTAAGATACTTTGGAAACAAAACATACTTGAGATTGCTTACTAATGCTTCATTTTCCATTTTCTAATCAGATTTTGATTTCCCTAAGTAGTATTTTATAACATCGATATTGTGATTTATGTTTGATTTATGGGTTCATTTATTTGAGGTTGTGTTTTTTGGTTGGTTTAATAAAGCTTATTCAACTATAATTGTTAAAGATATGGTGTGCTGCTGGAGTGAATTTAGCTGGAGGCAGGACTAAAGATGGTGGAGAAATAGTTGGTGCTAGTGTATTCTATAGTAAACTTCCGAGTAATAGCGAAACCTCTAATGATGGAGGAGAACCCACTGGTCCAATAGAGCAATTAGAAAAGGATATTGAAGTAAAACAATTTAATTTTTGTTATATCATGTTAATAATATTCGCAGTTTTAATAATAATTGTTTATGAAATAGGATGGAGAAAGGCAAAGAAAAGAGAGCGAAGAACAGTTGTCTTCCCTAGTTTGGATTTGTACCAGTACAAGATCCATAAGTTATGTGACTGTGATTGATGCAAATAATCCTGCAGATATTCTTGAAGCATTCAGTGTGTGCCCTTCATATTTATTGTGCATCGCTAGCGTTCCAGGTCAGTGCAGTTATTAATGAAGGAATTATTAATGTCAAGAGCAATACAATACACGTATTAACTTGGTGCCATTAATGGCTCTAATAAATTTTATAAAGCAGAAAATGAGCTACATAAAACTCTTTCAAAAACACATTTAAGAAATGCTAATCTATTCACTAAGTGGTGATTCTATGTCACTTCATTATAATATTATTTTATGATCTTTGAAGATAAATAACACGAACAGCATTTTTACTGGTAGCATATCTTACATGGTTATGCGTCGGGATATGGAATTGAGATGTCTATTAAGTAAAATCACTTGATATATAACATTCCATCAATTGAGACTTACCTAGTTTTTTTTTCTTTCCGCTTCTACGATTGAAAAAATAAAGATTTATGACATAGAAACGATTGTAGTGCGTCACATTTTTTATATAAGCTGTGTGTATATGAGCAAAAGAGTAAGAGTTGCCTAACTCCAAAATGAAAAATTGCAGGAAATTCAGGTTTAAATTTTTTTTTCTAACAATATTTTTTATTCCATAATTTTTTTTTATCTCATAATGTGATAATTATTATAATAAAATTAGATTCATAGTTTAAGAATCTATCTATATGCTCATTCATTAGATACAACTGATTTTAGAATATATTATGTGTAAATGAAATACTAAATTTAAAGTCCGTCATCAAAGACTATAGATAAATTCACTTTTCCGAGCAAAAGTGAGGCTGCTGAATTATGTTGAGGATGCTAAAAACCCAGCGCTATAATCAATCTCCAGGACATATACAATATATATTTAACAAAAGATTCTAATATTCAATAAATGTCAACAAATATAAAAGTAATAAATAGTTATATATATATTTAAAACAAAAGAAGTCGTAAAGAGAAAGAGAAAATTACATCACAATAAAAGATATACATTAAGCTCCCCGATTAAAACGTAGTCAACAATTGTAATATTAGTCCCCGTGTATGTGATAATTGATTATTACTAGGGATCAACTACGATATATTCCGCCAGAAATGTCACTCGTTTAAGGTGGACTCCCATTCTTTTTAGGAAGTCTCATGTCATATGTGGTATAGTACCTTTTGAACCGAATCACAAACCATGCATTCTAAATTCTCTCTTACCTTTCAGTAAAGTGGTTCTTCTGGTTTAGGAATTTCGACCAAATCTTCCCATTGGATCCCAAACGGAATTTCAAATCTACTTCTGCGATTTTATGTTTTTGAGTTATGTTGATCACATACTTACTGACCTTTGTAGGGAGGTCAAGAGAAATCCTTTCCTAAAAAAAAAAACACTTCTTTATGCTCAAGGAACCTCAAACATGTATTCTCGGTAAAACATTACTTTCGAAAATCTTAATAGAATAGTAAGTATGACAGAAGTAATAAATCTGTGCTTTTTCATTTCATTTTATCTAATAAATGAGCAGATAAACTTGGTATCCAAATTTTAGTATAGAAGGAGAAGCAGGGAAAGAATTCAGGGAGGGGACCCATTAGGTTGCGAATTTATCTCGAATTCTAGAGGCTCATAAGTTATCTGCATTTGATTTGTTATTTATTTGATTTGTAGTTTATTAGATATTAAAAAAAAATGATCACCTGATAATTTTTTTTTTTTTTTTAATAGGTGCCTGCGAAAGTGATTATACAAATAATGATGATGAAGTACAACCAACACCATCATGTACCAATGAAGGTGAAGAAAATGAAAATCAGCCTGATGAACCCGTGAATAACAATAATGAAGATAGTAATAGTAATGGAGGAAAAAAAGAAGATACAGATGAACCAAGAATTGGTAGGATTACATTTGTTAGTTGCGCTACTGGAAGTGAAGATACTTCCACACTTCCACCGGCCACGCCACTTCCAGATAATCCTCCTACCAGTGTTGATGAACCTATTGATACTAATGCCAACGGTGAGATCGTTTTGCTTTAATTTTTTCATGTTTATAATCTTTTGTAAATAAATTTGTTTTAAACTAATGGTGACTGGGCAGTTGAATGTTGTTTGTACATGTGTTCTAACCATTAAATGTTTTGTTAGTGTATGTATTTCTCATTTTCAGCATATTATTTGCCATTATACTAGGTCCATTTGCATTTGATTTATGTTTTAATAAGTTGCGTACTACTAGAAAACTGTGTTGTATTCTTTGTTTAAATTAGACATCATAATATTTCCGATCCTTTTTTACTTTTTGTTTAGAGTAAAGAAAATTTAATCATGTTTCTTCTAAAAATTCAGAATCGTAGCTCAATAAAAAAGATTGTTCCACAATACACATTCATAATATTCCGATCATTTGTTTTTTTATTTGTAAATGATGGCCGAAGTTGATAGGATCAGTAGATTTCCTTCTAGAAGAGTGCTGGTTACGAAATAAAACAATTTGACGTTTTTAGTCGATTTTGTTAGCTTTTAAATGTATGTGGATCAACTTCTGAATGTTGGACCTAGGAAAACCCTCCTTCAGCTTATGAAACTCTCATATAAGGCATACGTTCATAAAAGTCTAGGTGTGGTCTTATAAGAAATCGAGTAATATTCTGATTTGTAGTAGATGTTATCCTGTTTTTTTAAATGTATCACTAGATTTACTTCAGTGAACTGCGCCGTGACATGCATTTTTTTTGTTTTTTTACCTAACCTTTATTTTGTGGTTAAATGCGTAACCATTTATATAATCCATTTAATATACATACATACGAGTAGGTGGAGACAGATAGGAGTTTTAAATTTTTAAGATTGTTTTAAGTTAAAATTTGGAATTTTTTGTATGAAAAAATTTTATTGCAAAAGTTCGAAATTCTTTATTAAAATATAACAAATTAAAAAAAAAAAATCTATAATCTCATTGAAACTTTTAAAAGCCAGGACAAATGCAGCTGACTTTGTTACCTTTATGCAGTGACTTTATAATAGTACATATCGTCCAATTTTACTTATATGTATTTGATGCAGAAGGAATGAAAACAAATTTTCTCCAATAAATTTTGCAGAGCTCCTGAAGAAGGGAACCCGTGATACCCGAAACAGAGAGCAACAACGTAGTCTTTTTCCTTAAAAACTCCTCTGGCCATTGCCGTATAATCATCTTATTACAAATAAATATTTTTGTCAATATATTAAAATCAATTACCCACCTTCAGTAATAATTTTATTCAGATATACAAACATTTGTGCCTATTTGAAAAGAAACAGTTTTATTTTTCATCTTGATGAATATTGAATGTGCTATCACATTCAAGGAGCTAATTTGAAATTGTGTTAGTGAAATTGAAGTTTCGTCGCGTTTCTTTTACATTCAAATGATTGAATAATTTTTTATTAACAAAATTTATTTCCTATTTTCCATTTATTTTGAAAAAAATTGATCTTTTATAGAAAAAATTAAATTAACTTTTTGACAAACGTTTCGACTTATTTTTGAAGTCGCAGACGCAAAATTCGTAATGAATGGCATAAAAGAGCATTTTTATGTTTGGTTGCCCGTAAAAGGAATATGATGAACACTTCTATATTCGATATAAGTAAAAAACAATATTTGATGTCTTCATCAGAAACTTGAAACTATTTTAATTGAATACAGAGTGAACAGTTATATTGATGTACTGGAGAGCAAGGTTAGTATTTTGCAATTGGTGTCTTTATATTCTACTGAAATGGTTTTAAGAACTGACGGAAGGCTTCAGATATACGTATCTGATTAAATATTATGTTTAAAGTACCGCTTCAAAAATAAGTGGAAAATAGTAATTGTTAAGAAATCTACATTTAAAATATCTTCCTTTTCTTGCAGCTTTTTCTATAATTCTCTTCTTTTTTTTTTTAAGCATGTACACCTTTTGAGCTGGTTGCTTACAAAATAGTTACGTTTGGGTGCACCGCGCTTGCAGCTCGCATTATCGGGTTGAAGCAATTTAAAATTGACAAGCTAGTCAGAAGAATACAGCTATAAATATTTACTACTTTTAGTCTTAGTCATCTTACTGTTTTTTTTTTTTTGTGATATAGTGCACTGCGACAAAAGGATATCTATTGTGTCACTCCACTGATGCCAGTTAAAATCTAGGTACATTGCCGTATGATTCCTTAAATCCTAAGTAAATCCGAAGGAAAAGAAAAATTGTTATCGCTTACATGATCAATTTTAAAAAATTTCACCATAAAAGTCAGAGTAAATTAATTAGTACGTTCAAGTAAAAATTTGCATATCTGACATATGCATCAATAGAGGGTTAATTTGCTGCATAAAAAGAAATTGGCGTAAATGGAGGGAGGGTGTAATTCTATATAACAGTGACTATTAATATATTTATCAGCTAATTAACTTTCTCTATTTCTTAACTCTATTTTCTGGAAAAAATTCTATCTTCTAATTTTTAAGTTTTCTTACTACTGTATCGTATCTAATTTTCGAAATTGAATTATCGCCGGAAATACAATAGTAGTATAAATGAACCGAAAACAGGAAATGTTTTAATGCGAGCCAGCATGCATGTGATCTGTTCATAAATTCGAATTCTATTGAAACTCTTACTTTTTTTATAATAAAGTAAAATTTCATTTCATTCATTACTATTGGTTTAAATAAATTAACATAATGTTTAGACAATAACAATTATCACTCATTTACAATAACAATAACAGTTATCACTTTAACAATATATCACCCGTTATATCGCTTTTTCTTAACAGCTGTAGAAATTAATTTCAAGAGAAACAATTTTTTTTTCTTGTCTAGTTTGAACACGTACAACAGTTTGTTTGTTGTATTTGCAAATATGTAGACAGCTAGTCAGGCTCATTGGACTTAGTACGTACGACTTTCTCGGTTAAAGTACAAGATATTCACTTTGAATTTGCAAAGTAAATCTTGGTCTGTCACTTTTACTGAATCCAAACTGACGGAAGGCTTCAGATATAAGTAACTGATTGAATATTTTATATCTCCTATCTCTAAGCTATTATTTCAGTTTGTGTCTAATAATAATATTAAATGCATCTTAACATTTCATACAAAAACTGTCTTTAAGGAAAACTTGTCAATTAGAACTTGAAAATTGCCGTCAGAAAAAAATCGTATAAATATTAACACCAGTTATTTGCCGAACAATTTGGATTTAAACATCTTCTAACAGTGGAATTCTTCACGTAAAGCTTTAACTTCGCGCTTGACCTCCGTACATTGATATTGGAAAGGAAATAGCCAGCCATCAGTTTCCCGGAATACCACACTTTCGACAAAATGCGATTCAAGATGTTTTGATGTACGGTTTTGGACATCACCTTTTCTCACTATTTTTATGGATGGATTGGGCAAAGATATTTTTCAGTGCATACAATTAGAATAATTTTTGTAAATCATAGGCTAAGCATTACGATGATTTAGAATGTAGTATTATTTTTCATGGCACAATAATGATAATAGGTGTTATTCCAAAATAATATGTATTAATTTTAACTTTAAATCTGCTATTCCCAAAAAATGTCTTTACAGATGGTATTTTTATCCATATTTCCATATTTTTCAAAATAAGATTTAAATATCACCTTGTTTTCTTAAATTTAAATACCATCTTATTTGATCATATGATGAACATACTAGTAAAAGATATTCAGTTTTATTTTGAATTTTTTTTTATAATTTTCACCAACCAAAAAAAAAAAGATTAATCAAGGAATCCATATAATATTCTTTGGGGGTGAAGTTATTCGGTCCGAGATTGTTCTCATGTGCCCTCTGGATAGTCAACTAAACGAACAACATCTGCTTTTTTAATTGTGCCTCGCGACATAGAATGGCTGAATAGTCGAAGTCATAGCTTAGGAAAAAATATAGTATTCTCACACCAGACTTTTCTAGAGCTTTACGTCTATCTTAGAATTGACGATATTTTAAAATATAGTGCATAGGCTTTCACTTTCTTTAATGTAATACAAAAAGGGTTTTAATCAGCAAAAATGTGTGTGTTTCAGTCTGTCACTATTCCGAAATTTTAGTTATATTTCACTAATTAAGATTTGGTGTACAAAATTTCTTTGGCCATGGTTCTGTTCACAGATGTCAAGTCGATCAATAGGAATTTTTTTTATTCCAAATCTGGTGTCACACCTCTTAAGTATTGATCGACCTGTAATAAATATGCTACACTTGAAGATAATATTATCTCCTAAAGAACTTAATTGCAGCAACTTTTTAAGCGGCTTTGTTGATAAAATTTCAATGATTTGCTTTTTTATAAATTTTTTTTATCAACTACCAAATTAGTACTTGATAATTATTTTTTAATGACCATTCTTATTACATTAAGTACTTTCTCTTAATGCTGATGAATATGAATAACAATTTTTCGCCCATTTCTTAATTCAAAATAGGATGTCTCAGATTAGTTTATTAATGAACTAATTTGAATTGTTGCTTTCATTGTGTAACTTAAAAAAATATTTATTATTTTTAAGTTAATCGGTAAAATAAATTCAAGCAAATCTAACAAATCATTTTTTGTCTTTTATATTTTTATCATTTGAATTTTGTCATTATTCCAAACTCATACTAAACATTAATCAAAACTTTGTTATTGATGTACCAGTATCATTGAAATTTGGTTTTTGAAGTTGTGTTGGCTGTTGTTATATCATTTGGAAATTTAACTGTTGTTTAAGAAATTAGTATTTCAATTTTAGTTTCATAGAATGATTATATATGATCGAGTTATCGATTACTCGTGAATATTAGGAGATCTACTAAATTATAAAGGTATAGTATATTTTCAAGCAACACGATATTCTTTTTGAATATTACATTGAACAACAATATATTAAAAAAATTAAGTTTTAACACTATAGGTGAAGTCACATTGGATAAAAACCTTTAGAACAACTCAAAATCGATTCACACCACGATAAAGCATCAAAGTCAAGTAAAAGTATTGTAGAACACATTTTATATATTATATGTATCGCATTATCAAATCAAAGTAAAAGAAGTGAGGGTTTTGACGTTCACGTTGCTTGTTCCTTTGCCAAAACCAAATACAATTGTACAATTAAACATGTTAAAAATGTATACTTAACTAGAAAATAAAAAATGAATAGAAGATTATATATGATCTTTTAGGTGTTCGCGGCCATTTTCATGTAAAACACTTGAATTTTACCGACGTTTCGCCCATGTTGCAGTGAGCCTTTCAGGTCAATTCCACCATATGACGACCTGTGGTCTCAGTTCTTGATAAAGCGTCTGCGATTATGTTGCTCTTTCTATGGACATGACGTATGTCTCTTTAAACTGCGAAATGTAGAGCAAATGTCGTAGGTATTTGTGAGATACTTTCACTGGCTTTTGCAAAGAAGCATATGTGAGTGGTCTATGATTCGTTTAGATAATGAATTGGCGTCCCTCTAATGTGTAACGAAAGTGCTTTACGGCAGAATAAACAGACAATAGTTCTTTTTCATAGGCACTATATTTCTGTTCTGTAATATTAAAGGAAAAATCGCAATTTTGCCTTTTGTATTTATGTATGCATTTTGTTAAATGCGTAATTTAGATTCGCAGAAACCTGACATAATAGGGTACTACAATCATACTGAGTCTGGAGTTGACATCTGAATCAGTTATGTAGTCAGAAACACGTGAAGATTTTGAATATAGCTATCCATATGTTGAACAGTAATGCCAAAATACGGCGTAATATATTCATTAGAAACCTCGTAACACAGTTAGTTTCGGAACAAATAAAGAGACGTACAGAAATTGTACCCGAGGAAAATACTTACACCTAAACTTCAACAACATCAGACACAGTTTGAATCAAATTTTGACGACGGATCAATCGATGGAATCGACGTGTCAGTTTTGACGGTCTCTCGACACACAAAAGTAGAGAAAGATGCAAAAGTAGTGAGTATATCGAAAAACAAGTCGTTTATCAAAATATTTTTGCAAGTGCTGTGAAAAGTATTGAGCATAGCGATAACAGTTACGACTATAAGTACTAGAGATTATGAGTAATCATTGTTAAAGTAATTGTAGTTGAACTAAAAATATGTTCTTAGAAAAACTGGAACTAAAAAATATGTAGTGCTATTGAACTAGTAGGCTAAATAAAATAAAAATGTAGATACCTAATCCTTATATATTCAGGCGTAAAGGGAGGGTGTTCGTGGAGTGTGACATTCTGAGGTGGAAATTCTTTTCGCGTTTAAGTTTTGCAGTTTGTTCGGAATTTCGGGGTCACCAATATGATAGGTAGGGTATTTTACTTTTTTGACCAAAAATCACTGTTAATTTTTGTTCAGTTATATAATCATATAATATTAAACAAAATATAAAAAAAATATAAATTATTTTCATTGTAACGTTATTTTTCTGAAAGTTCGAACAGTCAAGTACATTATAAATTCAAATAAATTTGCTGGCCATTTGGCTATTGGTTTTACCTTACCCAAGTAAACCATACGAGTATATATGTAAATAGTCTGCTAATTTTCTTCGAAAAAAATACATTTTTGAAAGATACTTCTCTTGTGATGACAAGCGTGAAACTTTTATTTGATACCAACTGTCGATCTGTCAGTGATGTTATCTAAAGTGTGGATCGACCTTAAGTTATAAATGAAACTTTTCTTTTTGTATTTATACGTTATCATGTGTTTATTGATTGCCTCAAATTATTTCAACAAGTAATGATGTTGTACTCTTAGTTCCATACTTAGTGATATTATTATGACTTCTAAACATTGGTATGCTAGTATATATTTTCGAAATGCTATAAAATGTATAGTATACTATAGTTTTCAATATTCTTAATTGTATAATAATTAAAGGTAATAATTACTATTAAGAAAAAGAATGGGACTAGAAACTATTGACATATGACGCGATGGGAGGCCTTTGGTCACGCTGTGTCAATTAATATTGTTTGTCTCAGTCCTTCGGACAAGCTTTTACCAATTCAATCCTTCGGTTGGAATTAGTAAATTGCCAAGCCCTACTGGCAATTATTTTGGTTCAACTCAGTTCTTAGGCTGAACATGTTGAAAAGGGTAATAATTTCACCGCGCCTTGAACCTCTCAGATCGCAGTTACGACTATGACATGATCCAAGCGGGATATTGCCAAGTCCTTCTGGCAAATTATTGTAATTCAACTTACTCCTTCTGTTGGACATGTGGGAATGGCTATTAATCAAAAATTATAAAATTAAATTAAACGAAACTAAATCTCAAAACATCACACTCCGCCGCATCACTCTCCCTCCAATCTATTACAATTAAATTCCTATCCCTCCTACCAATGTCGTTCGCTGCCTTGGGCTTTATATAGATGAAAGATTGATTCGGAACCCCCTAAAAGACTTGAACTTAATAGACGCTATCACCTAGTCAAAAGCGCAAGCCACTATAGCATCTTCGGTGTGCCCCGCTTCTCTTGAGTTAGCAGTATTGCTAGATGCAAGGTTGAGGAATCCAGCTGATTACAGAAGGATGGGTGCTGACGTAGTAATGGGTATCCAGTTATTATGGGCTTGAAGGGAACAAGAATGCAGATTCTTTGGCGAAGAACGGATCCATAGCCGAAGGGTAAACTTGGGCCGAGTAGATGGGACAGCGCTACCGCATTATTTGCCACGTAAGGTAGAAGTGGCAAACTTTAGAGCAACACAAGCCTAGAGCAGCACAAGCCACGACTCCCTACAGTGCCATCTCACCGGTTTAGGGGTGGTAAACTCACCACCGATTTATCCTCTTTGCCACCAAGAAATGTGATCCAGAACTGCCTTTCTATTTGCTCAGGACTGGACGACGTGCGCGCCGAATGCGCCACCGACGATCCTTATTTATTATTTTGTAATCTTTTCTGGATTGCAAGAACTCGTCTTATGGCCTAAAGAACCTTAGAATCAGGCGGGGGGGGGCGCTACTCAAATACTCAACCACAGATCAAAACTCTCACTAAACAACTAACCCCATTCCAAATCTACGATTTTCTTTAAACTCTGTATATCAACATATTAACTACACATATAAAGGAGCTATAATGTTTATTTGAAACATTTCTCCGAGAAAATTCACTTAAGGAGACTTTTGGGGGAAAGGTTGTGTCATGTTTTCCCACCAAAGTGCTGTTTTAGTTTATTTACAGTTGTTTCATCTAAATATTATTCTAAAATTTAGAGTTTGAAGAAAACGTTTGAGTGGAAGTGTGTTTTTACTGAACAGTATTTTCCTTCAGTTTTCTCCAATTTCTTCCACTTAAAACACTGATTTTTGGACACTGAAAACACTGAAATTTGGTATACTAAATACACTTACAGAGACCCATCACTTGTGTTTGAAACTTTCTTATGAGAAAGTTCATTTAAGGATTAGAAGTTTTTCTCGCCTAAATGGTTTTCGTTAATCTAAATTCTCCCATTGTTACAATACTGAAGACAGTTTAATATCTACTAGGAATTATATTAATTTGAAGAAAATTTGCCATTCATAACTGTGTAAGTTGCAGAAAGAGAAATCGTGCGAGTATTTCACACCAGATTTTTTATCTATCTAAAAATAAAGAAGTCTTAATTTGAGTACTATATATTCACTGGGTGGCACTGGCACTTCTCACCACATTTATGTATGTAGTATAAATTAAATTAAAAAAAAAATTCTTTATCATTATGTTTGAGAACTAATATTTAAAATACTGGGTGTTTGGGTTCACAGTGTTGGAATCAGACATGTTTTTCTGAGATAGCCTGCTTCATTTTGTAGTCATCGATCGGATTCAGGTTTCTCCCATTTTGGATTTTATTAATAAAAAGTGTGATAACAAGATATCCTAATGCTGGGAATCGCCAAAGATCGGTCGATGATCACAAAATGAAGCTTAGCATCAAGAAAAATCTCTTAACGCTTGAAAGATTGTTTATTTTAACGAGATACTATCAATATAATGTCTATAGTTATTAGTATTTAGTAAATAATGT
Organism: Triatoma infestans; assembly: GCA_011037195.1. NCBI lineage: Eukaryota > Metazoa > Arthropoda > Insecta > Hemiptera > Reduviidae > Triatoma > Triatoma infestans. The sequence continues at coordinate 22,043 of JAAEAF010004691.1, read as the reverse complement.
AATCAATAAACACATAATAATGTTTATTTAATTGAAATTAGGTTGTAAATTTTGTCAGTATATTTTATATCTATATAGAACTGCCCGGCTCACCAACTAGGCAGCATCGTCTAGTCAAACATTTCAAGGAAGGTTTACTTAAGGATGGCGTTAGCCCAGCACCAACAGGTAAATTGCTTGGTATTTTAGATAATTGAATATTTTATTTTTTAGCATGGCATTTAGTTATTGCTTTTTACACAGTTATATAAATTGCAGTACATATTTTACAAATTTATTTGACTGTAATTTAAAAAGAGAAAAAATTTAATTTTGAACTAATCATTTTTTTACATTTTTACTTATGATAGCTTGAAAATAAGTAGTTTTATTAAGTGCATTTCTAAAAGTAAATAAATAGTTGATGAATACTGTGTTTTTTAAGCTAATGTTCATGTTATAAATGGTTCGTGGTTTTAACATTTTATTTCATTAATTGTTTTTTTTAATTTAGGATATTTTTTTTAATTATACTAACTATTTTTTAAGTTATTTGTATTAGTTTATATAGAAAATAAGAACGTAATGTTGGGTTAAACGTTTAGATTGAAATAATCTTATCCTTTTACTAATGAATTAATTAATATCAATAGACAAATTTAAGTCATTAAAAGTCATAACTTCTTTTAATTTTTGTTTTTCATACTTTATTTTTATATTTTCTTAACATACTGAACAGTTTTTTTGTTAGATATCTTTGTTGCTGTTTCTTGAAATTTTTACAGGAACTTATTTTCTTAAAAAAACAAGGAAGAGACTTTTAGGGTTTGGTGTGTTGGTAACGAACATGGACTCCATGTCGCCAGTTCGAGTGCAGTGTGTGACTGATAAATTTTATATCACTTCACATAAACTCCTTCCTGCCCTCTGTATCTTTGCAAACTATGTTGATACGAACGCCGATTGCATCTTAATAATAATTGTATAGCATTCTTCCTAAATTTCAATAAATCCTTTTAGGTTCTCAGCCATGTCTTTTCCTACAAAGGTTTCAATCATAATCTATTTTTTATGTATGGGTTATGTTATAACAACTGAAATCAAACTACAAACCCGTTAAGTTTGCATTTTTTTATTGTTTTACTTATAGATCTTTGTATTGCTAAAACTTCTACTTAACCAATTGGTTTATCTGTAAAAAAAAAAAAAAACAATGCATTCTATAATAATTTTGTAGTCAAGTTTGCTGTTTTATTTATTCAAGAAAACAAGGTTTACAATAAAATAATTACTAGACTTTTTCTGTGAACTTTTTCGTTTCACCCTGCTGTCTTATTACCGAACGGTTTTGGAATATGTTAGTTGAACAGAAAACTTAACTCACTAAGGTGATTGATTATACGTCATTGTTACTAAACTACCTTTACATAATATTTAGCAGATATTCAGATAACGGGATCCAAACAATCGGAAAGAAGCGGATGGAAGAAACAGAAAATATCTGAGATTTTTCTTGCTGCGAAACCAGCCATCCATTCACTAAACGTTAACTTTCTTTCCGCCTTACTATTGTTATATATATATATGTGTGTTGTACTTTTTCCTTTACTTCTGTAGAACGAATGATGTTGATGTTTTTTTATTAGAATTTAAATAGGGAAGGAATTAATGATGACACTGGGACTATGACGTTCTGAGCCACTGAATTATAAAATTTCTCCTACGGTTAATTCATTAAAGCTTAGCTGTATCTAATTTTATTGGCATGTTTTCATTTTATTGTTTACATAAATCCTTGGCGTCGAGCTTGGGTCTTATGAGCATGTGTGCTTTATTTTTCTATATAATAATAAATAAGCTTACTCGTTCACTTTATTTGTTCAGATTATTAGTTCTCGCTTTCTCGCTTTTGATAGAGGGCTGCAAACTATTTATAGTTTGCTACTGATAATGAAGTAATAATTTTCATTATTAGTTTATGGAATCATGTTTTATTCAAGTTGATAGTTCATTTGGTACTGAAAAAATTTAAATAAATGTGAATATTAAAATATCAAAAACACAAACAATATATTTTTTAATTTTTTAAAAAAATTATAGAAAGTTATACATAAATTTTTAATACCAGAGAAAAAGCTTTATTAATATTGCTTTAATAAAAGTGTGAATGCATAATTTAACAAATTTGTGAGGCCCTTCCAAACGCAGAGCTTGCTTAGCTTATGCGCACAATTTAATGCTCATTCAGATGGCTGCTTTTTTAATTCTTTTAAATGTTTTGTGATACAAGTAAATGTAATTATAATCCCATAAGTAATATCGATTGTATTCTTGATTAAATCCAATTTCGATTTCTACTTCATTATTTTAAATTTAATTTCAGTGCCTTTTTTCTTTTTAAATCTGAAAATATGTTCTCAGATTTGGGGTGTTGTCCTCTTATATGAGCCAATCTGCTGTTCACTCATTTAAGTATTGGGAATCCGCATCATTTGGTAATCTGAAGATGGAGAATACGATAAAGCTTATAATTTTCCACCCAAATAGAAACATTTTGCATTGCTTTAAGGTAAAAAACTCTGGGTCTATTCCAGGAGGAAGACATTTATTTTAGAACGGTCAAACCATTTTGCGCCGATAATTTTTTTTTAACTGTTTTGGCTGAGCTTTATAACTTCACATTCATATTTACTTTATGAAATACGTCTCTAAATCGAATAACAGCTTCTACAGGAAGGAGCCTCCTCTAGACTGTAGGCGTGACTTTTCCCAGGATTAAGCCTCAACTTAGAAAGTTGTCGTTATTATTTCTCTTTCTAGCCTCTCAGTTAAATAAAAAGAGGTGAAAAGTTACAGATAAGAGGTGGGAAGATGTTTGTAACTTCGTTTAAAACCTGCACCGAGCACAAAATATTGTTTTTAAAGGATGTTGTTAAAGCCTTTGTTGTTAAACCTTTAATAATGATCTTAGAAAATAAACATTAGTTTTGGAAAACTCTGCTCCAGTACTTTGGTTAGGGCTAGTGTACTCGCTTTTGGTGCAGGAATTCAGACTTCGATTCAAGTGAGGGCTCAGATGGGTTGAAAAAAGGGGGGAGCTACACTTAGTAAGCGGACTTGATAACGTTAGAACCAGAAGCCTTAGTTTGGCTACAATGTCTAGATTAGAGTCCCTCATCTTTGGAAATCTATTATAATCTAATCTAGATATTCCATTTTCTTCGATCCTTATTTTAGCAAACGAATTATCAAACTTGTTTTAGTCGCAGCTTCTTATTTTCAGTTTTTTGTCTCAGATCTTGTGGTGTCAAGTGTAATGGTAGTGCAAGTTGAAATTTTTCTGATTTAACAACTGTAACAACAAAACAAGCCTTACTGTTTGACCATAATTTCAATAATCTTTTTCCCCTTATAAGGTAAATAATCTCAACTATTATATATGAGGATGGGATGATAAGTTTCCGACATAACAAGGAAGTAAAAAAAAAATAATGTCATTAATTAATTTTATTTCTCTACAAAATTTCCTAGTAAATTTATACACTTGCGCCACGGGTGCTTCAGTGCTCGGGTTCTTTCTATGTAGTGCTTTCGTCCAAGTATGCAAAATAGGCATTCTTCGCTGAGGTGACTTCGGAATTGGATCCATATTTCTTTTCAGGTTTTGGAAAGAGGCTGAACCCGAAGGAGCCAAGTCTGGTGAATAGGGTGCACGGTACAACTTCAAACTTCAATTAATGAATTTTAGCCATCACACTGAAAACTTCGTGGCTGGGAGCGTTGTCCTGATGAGACAGATCTTTCTTCTTCGCCAGACCTGGCCTTTTTTCCTTAATTTTTGCCTTAACTTGTCCAGAAGGTTAGAATAATATTCGGCGTTAATCGTCTTGATCTTTCTACATAATCTACGTACAAGATCCCTTTAGCGTCCCAAATTCCTTGCAGATGGGCCGCTTTTCGGCATTGGTTCTCCCTTACCTGTCACTGTTTCGATTGTTGTTTAGTCTCGGGCATTTAATTGTGGATCCAGGTTTCGTCCACGTAACAAACCGCCGCAAAAAGTCTGTTGGATTGGACTCGTAGACAGCCAAAAAAGTTCCGATTCCATCACGGATTGCAGTTTTTTTTTTAACACGGCACTCACTTTGCTGACAATTTTCTCGTCCCTAAGATTTCAGTTACGATCTGATGCGCTCTTTCTGTCGATCTCTTGCCAGCCATTTCAGCTACCTCTGTCAATTTCAACCGGTGATCATTCATAATATTTTTGAATGATTTCTTCGGTTGACTTTTTGGATCATTTCTTCGATTGTAGACGATTTTGTTTTTTCAGAGCGCTCAGCATCTTGAGTGCTCGTTTGAAGTCCGCTACCCGCGTTTTGACAGTTGTAAATGAAGGAACAAACTCCCCCAGTGCTGCATTTAACTACGCCTTTATTTCTGTCGTAGATGAACCTTTGATAAAACAATATTTTATCACGGCTCGCACTTCGATTTTTGCATAGTTGGAAAACAGCAAAACTTGATAACTTTAAATGGTCACAGTTTAAAAACAACAAAAAGC